>JASAMV010007818.1:0-29625 GCA_030248065.1 Rhynchonema sp. JSB1_4 | reverse complement strand
AGGACACGATCGCAAGAGGCACAGCAAATGGTCGTAAGGATGTAGAGATACGGTCATGATCCTTTGGTTCCCTAGGGACTACTGTACAAAATCTCATAACTAATTTGGCTAATGTGTA
This sequence comes from Rhynchonema sp. JSB1_4, assembly GCA_030248065.1. NCBI lineage: Eukaryota > Metazoa > Nematoda > Chromadorea > Monhysterida > Xyalidae > Rhynchonema > Rhynchonema sp. JSB1_4. The sequence goes on along the minus strand of JASAMV010007818.1, from coordinate 29,507 downwards.
GTATTATGGTCAAATCAAGTCGTCAAATACACTTGTTCCCCAAGTGAGCGCCAGCAACAATACCTGATTGACTTGATTTGACTTGGTTTAACCACGGCTATCAGCCGCTAGTAACTTGAGCAAACTTGATGATCAGTTTGATCAACTGTTTGATCGTGTGCTCAGCAGAATTCCCACAAGTTATTTAAAATGGAATAACGATACCGAAACACACCGCTTCTAAATAACCAATGCGCCATTATAATCATAGTTTATCTGCGATAATAATTTTTCAATTGCGCTTAAAGTTGGAGCATAAGAAAAAACATGATAATAATGCTGTTTCATTACAAAATATGCGATGTTTTGCACAGTTGTTGTGACGGTGGTGTTCTTTGTGTGCTACTTGCCAGTGCACATACAACGACTGTTGAATCATTCGCTGGAATGCTCGGCCAGCGAACAGGGATGCACACACAGGTGAACGATATTGATGTTTGTCGAGTTACGGGTGACGGGTTACGACGGCAGAGTGACTTTGTAAGAATCGGGTCAAATTTTTTTCTTGATTCGTGAAACGCAGGGAAAGTGACGGGGCAGGCAGTTAACGTTTGGTTGTGCGATCGCACGCAAAGCGTGCAATCCAGAAAATGTTTCAGACACGCAGCAACGTGGGTGCTCAGTTAGATTATTTCAGTTAGAATCACAAATAGCACAGTGGTAGAGTGACTGAGGGTGAAAATCAGGATTGATTTAATGAATTCTTATACAGTATGGTCATTGTGCGAGCAATATATAATAGTATGGGGCTATCCTTAACTATGGCAAAAAATATTAATTGCCATACTTGTGTACATTATACTGTACATACTTTTTATTTTTCTTTTGACCGAAAATTGGCGACACACACGTAAAGTATGTGCACGAAAGAGACCAATGGTTCTGAGCCGAGGTTTTGGACAAGTGGTAGCAGCTGGACGAAATTTCGAAACGAAACTCAAAGAAAAATTTTCCAGAATTTATTCTGCTGAAATTTTCCTGATAATGCGTATTACAAAAGTCAATCTGGAAACCCTCTGTATGTCTGCTTCTCTGTCTCTCCAACAATCCTCTCATGTCTGAATTGCAGACTCAATCACGCACTGCGGCTGGTCTGGGCCATAACAGGTGTGCTGCACTTCATGTCCGCAGCTGTCAATCCGATTGTCTACAATTTGATGTCGGAACGATTTCGTGCCGCGTTCTCGTATTGGATCGGCGAACTGTTGCTGTCGAAAAGTTCGACCATCAGACAGCACAACAACGCCTGAGTGAGCAAGGCGAAGGATGTAACCCACTGACAGTGACGAGACCCCTGCCCTGGATATCGTTCTTGGTCCGTCTGTAGATGAAACTTTGTGATTGGGTTTCTTACTGGGTTACTGGTTTCTTATTGGGTTTCATACGTATGTACCATCGAGCTACTTTGTACCATGTGGCAAGATTGACCGACATTGTATGACAGAACATCCATATATCATAACAACCTTTTGAAGAGAACTGTTTGCGGGTCTGTATGTCAAATGTGTATTCGACTGCTTCAAATGCACCAGGTCATCGTCAGTGCGAATGCACCACAATGGCTGGTTTGACCATAAAAGTTGGTATTGTATGTAAAGTGTATTTGGTGCCCCCACAAACTGCTGTATGTATATGTAAAACATGTAAAAAATATGTAAAATATGTCATTTGGAAGGATATTGATTCTCATGCTCTCTTGCTTTTGTTTGCGTCTGAATGGTCAAAAGCAGTGGTTAATAAAAAAATTTTTTTTATTCGAACCCCATTTAAAAAAATTTTTTTTTAATTAAAAATTTTTTTATTCCAGCCATAATCTGCCCAACACGATAAACAATGAGTGCTCAAGTACAAAATAGGGGTATTTTTGTTCCATAATGTGCTCTAAGTGCATACAAAGCACAGGTGATACGATAACCATGCTATCCAATGGTCGATAAGTACCAACCATAGTCAGGTACGCACCCGTACCCTTCCCCAGGTGGGCTTTCTGATATTCGGGATGGGAATTTTGGGTGAAATTATGACGTCTAGGTACACGATCAATGCAAATAAGCTGCACATAGTGTGAAATTGGAGTGAATACAAAATAGAATCACTCTTTTCTGGTCTGGGGCATGGATAAACAAATGCCCACCCCGTCACATGTACGTGTGTAGTCATATGAGAGGCCCTGTGAGTGTGCGAACTGTGTCTAGATGCCACAAAACAACGATTATGGCACAGGGTTAGGTGATGTCAACAGTAGCAATTTTTATGCAAAAATAGCACTTTTAGAGCAAAAAAATATAGAAATTTTCGAATTTTGAAATAATAAAAAATTTTTTTTTAACCATGGAACGAATTTTAAAAAAAAATTTTTTATTTATTTAATAAAAACATTTTTTTTAAAAAACCACTGGTTAAAAGGTTAGTATTCTTGCCGAAGGCTAAGGCAATGGTAAACATTTACTGCTTAAAAAATTGTGTGATTTGTTTTGTTGCGTTCGTGGCCGCGTGTAGTATCCAAAGCTTCGGCCGTTTCAATCAAATAAAACACGTCACGTGGCATTTGGAAGTTTAGGGACATTCACCTGGCAAGCAAAAATATGTTTAAATTTGCCATTTTTATCGATTTTTCTCAATATTTAACAAGATTGAAGTACACAGGTCACGTGACTGTCATGATTCATACATCCAACAGACGCCACCATCTACTGGTGCCAAAATTGTTGCTGATATCGTTAGTTGGATTGGATTGGAATAATATTTTATTTCTTCAGTTTGATTGCTAATCTCCGTTTGGGAGCATGTGTTTCTGCCTTGGGTCTGCAAACATAATAATTACCTAATTGCGGTGTGACCAAAAGACGACCAACTCAAATATTAAAATCGTAATATCATTTTTTAGATTCCTTTGTAAAAAACATATATTTCTGCTTATACAGCATGTGTATACCGCAGGTTTGTGTCGGCCGTCATCTTTCTGGAGTTGTGGGCGGTGCCGCATGTGAATCGAATGACACAAAATAAAGCATCCCGCGTAGCAAAACAACGCGACGAAAAAGGCTGGCGGGGCGGAACGGATTTTTTTAGTTGGATTTAAGAGCAGGCTCAATCTGATGCTAAAATTGTGGGAACCCATCATATTTTTCTGCTTCGGATAATCTTGTTTACCCTGAAATTCAGGCAAAACATACCGTAATGGTGAACAGGACGTTGATTGGTCAAACGAGAAATCGGAAGAAGCGAATGAAACAGGTGTCCATCTTGAAAATCTCGATCCTGAATCCTGAGTATCTACATAAAAATTTTGGAATGAACAAATGACCTAAACTTGTTTAGACAGTGAGCCCTTGCTCCGCAAGCCAATTGATGAGAAAGATATTGAAAAGTTCGAGGAACAGCGACAACAAAGTTTGTTGTGTTCCTTGTTTTTTCAGACAAACCAATTAACAAAGATTTGTCTAACCTTTTTAGATGAAAATGTTGAAAAAGTGCAGAAGAGATCTGATACTGGTGAAATGGGATCGAAAGGGGAGAAAGGTGGGGCGCAGATTTAGACTCGCTCGCAGTGCAAAAAAATAGGAGAACGTTTTTCAGGCAATGCTCAAGCCGAGCAACAATCCCGTTTGACTGTTAAACAAAAAATCGTTGGCGATTACGTGAAACAACCTGAAAATACGAACGATAATAAAAGTGTGTCGATTCTGAACGATAATAAAAGTGTGTCGATATCTTTGATAACTGACCAATGTTAAAATAATGCTAGTATCTGTCACAGTTCAGTGCACGTTTCGTATTATTTACAGATGACAGTGCGCTCCGAACGGACATCAATGCAAACTCCATTCAACAGGACTTAGCCGATAAAAGCAGCTCAAAACGAAGCATGAAATAGTTTCTTGAAAAGCATTCCAATCACAATTATGACATATCTGAAGACTACTGTAAATTTTAGGCGAACCGAATGCGCAGTTTATCGAAAAAGCCAGCGAAAACCCAAAGTCGCCCATTCCTGCAGCTGGAAACATGCACACAAGACAGCAGGAGACAGGTTGTCTTGAACATTCTCTGTTTTTGAACGGAGCATTAGGAAAGTAGCAATTGCTAAAAAATATGTCACCTCGCTTGTTATCATCCCCATCAATGCTTGGCAGAGGGTTCTGGAATCAATGATGTCTCCAGTTGTCGTACCAGACATGTGCGATTTTAAGTGGGGAGCCGGCTTCCGGAATTTTTTTTCCCGATATTTTTGAGAATTTTGAAATCACGAATCCGGCCTTAATTTTTTTGGTCCCGACCTTCTGGATCCCCGAAAAACGGGGCCTGAAAATTTTGGTCCAAAAATCAAAAGTTCACCGATTTCGACGAAAATGACTATAACCAAGAAATAAGGCCGGATTCGTTATCCCAATGTTGCATCGCCATATTTGATGTTTTCAGTAATTTTTATTTCCGAGTCCAAAATTCTCAAAAATATCAAAAAAACGCCGCACCAGCCGGTTGACCGCATAACATGGCACATGTACTGGTCGTACATGTGACTCTCTAGTTTTCAGATATTCACAAAATGAGAATGAACTCCACTGAATTATTATCAAAACACAACGAAATAGCGAATGCAAAAGAAAGTAAAGCGATAGCTCAGAAGAAAGATAACAACGTGGCCGACACATATGTAGACGGTAGAAAATAAAATATCATGCATTTTGCGCACCCAAAAAATACGACAGTCAGTTAGTATGAAGCAGCTTTATACATATGTACATACATAGTCGAGCACTGATCAATTTTTAGCGTGATCAGTTTTCCGCATGCATTTTCCTTTACCGACCATAAAATATTGATCTGCTTTGCATGGCGTTGACGGCAATGTAATAAATTTGTGCATAACTTTGCGGGTCCATTTGCTCAGGATCAAAGCTCACGAGTACGTACAAACTGGATGATGACGTTCAAACTCAAATGATCTTGTGATATGTCAGCAATACATTTCGATTCTGGGCTGTGTCCGTTTTTAGTATGACAGCGCAAAGGGTAGAGCTACAATTATGGTTAGTTCAGTGAACCTCAAAAATTAATTTGCCTACTCATCATGGGTGTATAGTCCAGCCACGTGCTCACGAGACGACTCTTTTTAAAGCTTGCTTGACCAGATTCAAAAATGCGCCGGTTGTACGGGTTTTCGCAAACAAAAGAAAGAGATCGGGCCGAGAGACATGATGACAAGTTCCAGCTGGCTGACCTCAATTTGCTGCGTGCTTACGCGAATAGCAACATCGTTCAACACACAGATGTTTTGGCAGTCAAAATGGAATTTACGCACCGAGGTGGAGAGCGTGTTTTTTTTAAAAATATACGCATTTCTCTTTCCTTCATTTCCGAAATACGTGGAACCGGAACATTATTGGATCCGTTCAAGTCAACTTCAAAATAAGTCGTCTCATGAGTTCGTGGCTGGGCTATACTCTTGCGCAATGGCAAAGTGACTGCGAGACGTCAAATAAACGCGTTGCATTGTTATTGATAACAATGAACAAATCAATATCTGCTGCAGTACTACGTATATCAAATATTCATATTCGGGTATGTTCCGTAAGTTTCAAGATCTGAGAACACTGTCTCATTTTGTTGACATCAGGCACCTCTTTCGAAAGGTAATAATCCCCCTGGTTGACGTTTGCGGTAAATATGAGTTCGTGCGTTGTGTTTTATTGATTGTTTGAGTTCCATTGGCGAATCACCAACGTCGGAATTCTCGGACATTTTTCACCCTGACAAAAAAACAGACGTGTGCAATTACGATTAAACTAATGTTGTCGATGCACCACTGCAACGAATATTTTAAATAATTTCATTTTATCGACTCAAATTATACAGAATAAATAATGTTGTGTTACAACAATAATCCAGACGACTAATAAAAAACGACTTCGTAGAAAGGAATCAGCTCAATTTGAATTTACAATTATGTTCCTGCTCCTCAAAACCGTCCACATTACAATCAGCCAGTCCTTGTATTTCTCACCCAGCATTCTTTTTCGTATAGTTAGTCCCGTGCGGACAAAGGAGCCAGTGAGGCGGACACGGACAGTCCGCTTGTCCACATGCACCGTCTTCGGCCGTTCCATCGCACGGACACTGTTGGCCATCGCCTACTGGGTTGACCGCGATCTGACGGGAACGATGTCGCGTTCCTGATGTATGCATAAAAATGAAATTATAATTTTGGCCACTTTTTCGCAAATGTCAAGTGTGTGACTGTAGTGGGTTTTCGACCCACACGTACTGACGATGATCCGAAGATCATACGAAAATGGTAGCCAAAACTCGCCGTGGAAATAATTGAGCTAAAAGTTCTTAAAAAAAAACTCGTTCTTGTCGTTTCAAGAGTACCTGGTTGGTTACTCTACGACTTGTGGAACTCTGGACTGGAAGTCTGCCAGCCAGCGCAACGTGTAGCGTGTGGCGTGCAAAGCAGTGTGTGTCTGCACTGTTGCATGGGTATTAGTGCAACTTTGAGCCTCAGCCAGACCGCGTTCCCGTAGCTCAGTTGGTAGAGCAACTGGCTGTCCAGGAATTATGGCTGGGAGGTCGGAGGTTCGAGTCCTTCCGGGAGCATACGTTTGGCAGGCGGTCCAGAGTTCACAGAACACATCCGATTTTTCTTTGAATTTTGAAACACCTACGAAAAATGGTTGCCAAAACCCGTCGGGGAAAATTGTGCTAAAAGATCTTAAAAAACGAGTAGCTGGTTGGTTACTCTACGGCTTGTGGAACACATCCTTAAAGGTGTTTTTATTTTTTTTTTTATTTTTTTTTTTTTTTTACCTCCTTTTTTTTTTTTTTTTTTTTTCTTTTTTTTGTTTTTTTATATTGTTTATTTTTTTTTTGTTTGCTTTTTTATTCATCTTTGTTTTTAATTTTCTCCGCCATATATATTCGACCAAAACCAATCTCAATGAAACTTGGCACTGTGACTGGGTTTGGTCCAAAACACTCACGGCCAAGAAATTTTTTCCCATATCTGCTCCCTGTCTGAGCCCGAAGGGCTGAAACGTAAAAAATTTTGACCCCACCACCACACCATCAAAAAAAATACCGATCTGTTTCGCATGTTCTTAACGTGCCGTTTAATCACAAATGTTTCATAAACGCCTTGGCTCTAATTTAAAATTATACTCACTTTTTTGGCACTACCACAGCTCGCGCTACTTTGCCAAAACCCCGCTAATCTTAGAAAAAAAATTTTCCGGTGTATTTTTGGGCCACATAGACAGCACACAGAGCTTTACTATAAAGCAGGTAACAAAGCCCATTTATCACGCTATTCAAGCGATCAAAGACCAATTTTCCATCGCTGATAAGTTTCGACAAAAGTTCGCTCAACTGTTGTGAGCCTCAACTTTTTGGCCATTTTCTGGGGACCCCAAGCACACTTCTATGTCATAATTTCCTATTTTAGTAACGATGTACCAAGGTGATATATGGCACGCCAGATAGTAAAAATATAATTGTTGTTAATAATGTTCGAAACTATGTTGGTTCATCTGCATACTTGGAGGTACAACAAAGAAATGAATTTTACGCAAAATTCATAATTTTAGCAAATTTTCGCTTCCGTCATATTTATAGCCTGCCCGCAGTTGTGATGGAAGTGTGGTATTTGCTGTTAGATGAAGCCCCAACGTTATTGTTGTTTATCGATCAAAATCCAAAATTCTAGCTCTGACGTATCTTTAGAAAAATCGTGATCATTGAGGTCCATGCGTTGGACTTGGAACTACAACCGGGCTTGTAACCGGACCAGCGTCTACGGTGCCTTCATTTAAACGACTTCTGCCCAAGATAGGTTAGAACTAGAATGTTGGATTTTGATCGATAAACAACAATAACGTTTGGGCTTCATCGGACAGTAAATGCCACAGTTCCATCACAGCAGTAGATAGGCTAAAAATGTGACGGAAGCGAAAATTTGTTAATATGGTGGATTTTGTGTAAAATTCATTTCTTGCTCGTACCTCCAAGTATGCAGATGAACCAACATAGTTTTGCACATAGTTAACAACAACTATATTTTAACTATCTGGCGTGCCATATATCACCTTGTTACATCGCTATTAAAATAGGAAATTATGACATAGAAGTATGCTTGGGGTCCCCAGAAAAGGGCCAAAAAGTTGAGGCTCACAACGGTTGAGCGAACTTTTGTCGAAACTTGTCAGCGATGGGAAATTGGTCTTTGATCGCTTGAATAGCATGACAAATGGGCTTTGTTACCTATCTAATAGCCAAGCTTTGTGTGCTGTCTATGTGGCCCAAAAATACAACGGAAAATTTTTTTTCAAGGTTAGCGTGATTTTGGCAAAATAGCGCGAGCTGTGGTAGCGCCAAAAAAGTGAGTATAATTTTAAATTAGAGCCAACGCGTTTATTGCATTTGTGATCAAACGGCACGTTAAGAACATGCGAAACAGATCGGTCTTTTATTTTGATGATGCGGTGGTAGGGTCAAAATTTTTACCGTTTGAGCCTTTCGGACTCAGACAGGGAGCAGATATGGGAAAAAATTTTCTTGGCCGTGAGTGTTTTGGACCAAACCCAGTCACCGTGCCAAGTTTCATTGAGATTGATTTTGGTCGAATATATATGGCGGAGACCCTTCAACTTTTTAATTTTTCCTTGAATTTTGAGTTATGGTTTTCCACTCGTAGCATGCCGTCGCCAACCGCGTTTTTTTCAGCTCCTGAGTTTTTTCACGTCTATTCGTTGGCCAGACGACCAATAGCCGTAACTCTGTTTTACGTGCCTTCATGCGTGGCTGTTTTTTCGTGGCATTCTACCATATTCCCTGTCGTTTTTTTTCTTCTTAACATACTGTATGCGCTTCTTTTTCTTCATCTTGGCCTACCGTAATCCTGCACGTGTTCGAGCGGTCTGGTATATAAGCGGCAAAACGTCGTGCTTTTCTCCATTCACTGGCTTCTGATTCATGGACAATCAACGACAACACCACCATTTCCATCCAACCAATATCCCATCCACCATGTCCTCCCATCGGTCGCCCTGCTGATGATATGCTGGATCTTCATCTGATCAACAATCGACGGACGACAATGGTGCCTGGATAATAGTTGACTCCTCCAAGTCAGAGTGGGGTTGAGTCCTGTCCTCCAGGTTGGCGGTAGATATATTTTGAGATATCCATTGCGATAACATTAATTATATTCTATTTTCATTCCAAATTGCAGTGTGCGCTCTCGGCGACATGCACAAACATTCAATCTATTTCCATCAACAACATCCAGCTTTGCGTGATCGCCGCGCTAATCGTCTTATTATTGAAAGCCAATATTATTAGGGTCGATGCCAGATCTCGAGCAAGTGGGAGCAAGTAGGGAAGATCGAATATGGGGAGGTTCGGATGAAAAAAGCAGTAAACCACGAAAAAATCAGTTTTTACTCGTTCAATTAATCTTCAGTTTGAAGCAGTGCGTTCAACGCATTTGCCATGGTGGTGGGATACTTCCCTGCGCGCTGCTGATAAGCCGGGGCCGGGGTGAGTTATTCTCGTTTATAACAGCGAGTCGTCAATCAACAAGATTGATAAAATGAACTGCTGTTAGTCAGTTCCAGTATCACACAATTATAGCAATATGAAACCGGGGAAAAATCCAAGAAACCAGAAGTAGTCACCTTCTAAACAGTCAAGTTTAAGTTTATCACTCACGTTTATTCATGATCATGACCAATCAATCAAATAAAGTGATCAGAGTGGCAATACACCGGTCAACAAAGTCAATCAACCTAATAATAAATCAGTAAATTAGCCAATGCGTCCATTCTGTAGATCTAGGTAATTACTACAACAACTGCTTGTCAATAACTGCATTCAGATGGTAGCGCTGCTCGGTGACCGTGCGCGGGACGCAGACGCGCTCCTGCCCCGCAAAAGGGTGCATGGAAAGAATTACGTAGACTTGGCCAACGTGCCCGTTAGTTCCGTTTTTACCAAAACTGGTATTCAAAAAAGCCGATTCGATGCCATTCTTGACAAACGTTTGGTTTCTAAGGTGCCCGCCGAGCATGCGCTTGCCCCGAATGCTACGACAAGAAGAAGGACAAGAAAATGAAGAAAAAGGCCCGCAAATATAAAGAGATGCCCACGCCGAAGGATAGTCCCCGCCTGGTCGCAATTGCGGCCAAAGGGTTTGTAGTTTTTTTCTCTGATGAAGTTCCACTATGAAAACTCACATCATGGATGTTTTTGCTTTCAGTGCGGAGGACGAAGACACGGACAAATCCGGTAATGTGCACAGCCGTCAACAATTCAGTTTTCAATCTGTTTCTCGATTGATAAACAGCTGTGAGACAATTCTTTCGCAGATTCGCCGAGTAACTCGAGCGGGTCGGAGAAGGCGTCGGGGAGCAAAAGCGAGTAAAAAAAGACAGTAAAAGTAAAAGAAAGAAGAAAGATAAAGGTAAAAGAAAGTAAAAACAAAACACTGATTACCCTGATTCCGTGATAATCCCCAAAAATTTTGTGACAATTTTTCGGTTTCTCTAAGTAGTAGAATCTCATGCATTTTTTCCGAAAAGGAGTAATGTTAGATCTTAAAGCAAAGTTCCCCCGCCACGCCCCACATGATATCGACTGTTTCCATTATCCGCTGCATCCCATTTATTCCGCTCATGATTGATGCCATTCATCTAATTGCCTCAAGTGATATAAGCGTCTCAATTCTCTTTTTTTCTCGAGTTAAGTAAAGTAAAGTAAAGCAATAAAATGGAAAATGAAACACAATAACGAATTGATCAACGGATCAAAGCGAAAACTGGTTTCCAGAACCGTCCGCGCTTATTACTAGCAATCATTCTTAACCAACGCGCTTTTCGCGTTTCACAGCGACGGAAATGAGGGTCGTGAATCGGCCAAGCAGAAGTTTGTAAAGAGGTACAATTTTAATACACGTGAGATTTCTAATTGTGTAACAGTTTTTGATACAGTTGGCTCACTAATTTCGACCAGCGTGAAAGTTTGTCCCCTACACCTAATGAACATTTGTTAAGCTGGCCGAAATTAGTGCGCCAACCATATCTCACAGTGTGGCTCAGGCAAATCTCCTATGCTTGAGCATAGGCGCGCGTGTAATTTGGGTGTGCTGTAACGAAACAGCACGTCACCGTGGTGGCTCTTCGGAGCCACACTTTTGCCGATTCAAAGCCCCTCTCTCCGTCGCTGTGTTTATTTATTTGGTGGAAGACTGTATATAGTGCTTTCCGCTGTTTCTATGCTCCACGTGTTGTGGTTTTCCATTCGTGGCAGTCTTTGCCAGAGTCGCCCGCGCTGATTACATGCAATCAATTTTAATCAACGCGCTTTTTCGCGCATTTTATTTTATGGAGCACTGTATTAGTGCTTTTCGCTTTTTCAGTGCTTTACGTGTTGTGGTTTTCCATTCGTGGCAGTCTGCCATAGCTCACCTCATCACGTTTATCTTCGTCCATGCCGTGCGCACCTTTGTTTCCTTCGTGGCACGATACCGTAATCCTGCACGTGTTTCAGCGATAAATAGACGACAGAGTGCTTGTCTCTAGGCATCGAACTTTGTCTATTCATGGCTATGCAACCATAACTCTCAACGTTGCTTTTGCGTGGCTTCAGTTGTGGCCGTTTTCTTCGTGGCATTCTGCAATAATCTTTCACGTTTTTCTTTTTTCACACTGGTCCACCATGTTCTTTTTCTTGAGAGTCTTTCATGTCTGCTAATGTAATCCTCCGCGTGATTCTGGTTTTGCACTGACGAAAAACTCTTGCTTTTGCTAGCTTTATTTTTTTTTAATTCTGGGCGTTTCAATTAGGATTAATCATCAAACGGGATCACTGAGAAGATCACAGTATCACCGAACGACTAACAAATCTGGGCTAGGCAAAAGAAAGCAAATTAATATCACTGAATTTCACTAAGCGCCAGATCGAGTCGACCCCAGTAAATCTTGGTCCATTGGGCGATCTATTATGTTCGATCTTGAGCTCCCATCACTCCACTCCAAGTTGCCTCGAAGCTTCAAAGTTCTGGGCGACCAAGCTTGCTCGAGAGGCCAACACGGTTGTGGTCAGCTGAACTGGTGCTGTTGTTTCTTTTGGTCCGGTGGATGAAAAGGCAAACATCCTTGGTTATTCAAGGATTGTTTGCGATGAATTTAGTCTCTTTGTGATTGGAGCTTGGTAGATTAGTGATGTGGTGGGTAGGATCAGCAGACGAGTTTGGTGGGTTACTGTAGTTACTTTGGATGGGAAGGGATGTGCGATGAATCTTTTGATCGGAGATTGATCTGAAATGTAAAATTCTTCGTCGGTAAAAAACCAGAATCCGCTAGCTTTATTTGCTTTCACAAGTCAACATCACAATACGCAATCCCAAACTGATCCGGATATGACCATTCCACTTTCAAAACAACAGCAAACCAACTTATTATTCCTTGATTCAACAACAAGAGCACAAGCGCTCCATTGGCTTGCTCCACAGCTCCACGCTACCGTAATCCTCCACGTATGTAGTTCAGTGGTATATAAATAGCAAAATAAAATAGTTTTCTTCATTTACTGGCTTCTGATTTACCAAAGTCTCAATGACCACCTGTCATCCAACCAACATTTCACATGCAACTCCTCTAGAAATTTACGTGTTATAAAATTGTGTAGAATTTGAGTTTCCATTCGTTGGTGTAGAATCCTCCCAGTGCAAAAAGGGGCCAGAGGGGTAAAAATTGTGAGGCGGTTGTCACACCCAAAAATGTTTCGCCATTTGTATAAATGCGCATGCCAAACTTTTTCTCCTGTGCCGCGGCAGCGCAAACGTAAGGGAACATTTGTACCCAGCTCCAGTCGGTGGGTACAAATATTTTACACCTTTGAGACCCTGGGTCAATTTGGACTTTTTATTTTGGAACAGAAACTCATGGGGGCAGAATTATGCAGGTTCACTATGGGCAGCGGTAGAAAATTTGAACCAAAGTGTAGAATTTTACATTCTACCCGGGTAGAATTTCCACACCGAATAGAAACTGGCTCCTGAACTATATATTCGGGTATGTATGTTCCAGAGGTTTCAAGATCTAAGAACACTATCCCATTTTGTTCACAGGCAAAAACTATAAATTTACGCGAAGTTACTCAGGTTGACTCAGGTTTACGTCACATGTAAAACATAGGAGCGCGTAAACTGACATAAACTTTTGTTCCAAATTCTAGTTTGTTTTGATCCAAAAGTTTATGTCAGTCTACGCGCTCCTATCTTTTACATGTAGCGTAAACCTGAGTAACTTTGCGTAAATTCAAAGTTTTTCCCTGTGGATGACATTGGACTTTTTTTAGATTGGGCACCTTTTTCGAAAGGTGATGATGCCCCTGGTTGACTTTTGCGGTAAGTGTAAGTTCGTGTGTTGTGTTTTGGATGTCGGCGTCGATTGAGTTCCATTGGTGAATCACCAACGTCGCAATTCTCGGACACTTTTTCACCCTGACACGAAAACGGAGGCGTGTAATTACGATTACGAAAACTAAGTAGTCGACGCACACTGATCGAATCTGTCAAGTAATTTCATTTCTTTGATTCAAATGTATACAGAATAAAACAATGTTGTGCCATAACAATAATCCAGACGACTAATAAAAACCGCTGTCGTAGAAAAGAATCAGCCCAATTTGAATTTACAATTCTGTTCCTGCTCATCAAAACCGTCCACATTACAGTCAGCCACATTGTCGCAAACCCATTTGTTCTTAATGCAGTCCTTGTATTTCTCACCCAGCATTCTGTTCGGATAGTTAGTGCCGTGCGGACAAAGGAACCAGTCAGGCGGACACGGACAGTCCGCTTGTCCACATGCACCCTCTTCGGCCATCCCATCGCACGGACATTCTTGACCATCGCCCACCGGGTTGACCGCGATCTGGCGGGAACGATGTCGTGTTCCTGATGTTTCATGCATAAAAATGAAACATTTTCTGCTCCTTTTTCGCAAACGTCAAGTGTGCGACCCATACGTACCGACGATGACCATGGGCACCACCGTCTGCGAGAATAAGTGTTGTGATAGAGGCGGGAACCTGGTTGAAGATTTGAGAGCGAGTGTCTCGGAAATCTGCCGCTTTCAACAAAAAATCTAAATAGGACAAAACTTTAACCAGGACAAAATACGCGCCATTGTCTATGGAACTAAATTGAAATAAGCTGTTAACCGACCGCCCCCACAGGACACAGTGCACGGCGACCATTCCGTCCAATGGCTGATGCTGCAGTTGACTGAAACACACGACCACGTATTAGCAAAAAAACAATCAGTGAGAATCTTGTCAATTTTAGGGACCAAAGCATTTTTAAGCGTCTTGCACGTGGACTGAACCTTGAGCGAAAGTACTGCATCAAATTCCAATTTGAAATAAATTTACCACTGCACTGTCCGTAGCAGGGCTCTTTCTGCCGCATTGACTGTTCGCACGGGCAAGGCTGGCCGCCGTTCCGCGGATGCACCGCGATTTGCTTCGTGCGCTCTCGAAACCCTCAAAATGCTCCATTGTTATTTTTTGGAAGGATTTGGAGAATAATAAGTCTACAAAACTTCGAGTGCAAGACAGAGTGCGATGTTGCATTGGCACTGAATTCTGATACTATCATTTTCTGGTGCCATCAGTTGGTACAACATGATACAAAATGTTGCGTATCGAAGTAATTTCAAATAACAGATCAGAAAAAACAGCATGCTGCAAAACAAGGAAGACGAAAGAAACGGGATAAATGAACTGACCATGGCCGCATCTTTCGCTGCATGCTGACCATTCAGACCAAGCGGTGATGCTGCAGTTGGCTACAATTGACTGGTTCTTCAGTGTGAACAACTTTCAGTAAATTTGGGAAATATTTGAGATTCTGCCGAATCCATTTCCGCAAACTGATGAAAATCTACGGGCAGAGGACATTTGTTCCCTGCTTCTGGACTTAACCTTAGCCAGCACTTTGTCGGGCGCGCTATTCCCGACCAAGAATGCTTCCTTGGTCCGCATAGAATATCGGTCGCAAGCAAACGTGTGATTCGGATCAGAGCCGAAAAGCCTAAATCTAAAGGATCCCTGATCGTGACCAACCTACGCATGCGTCCGTCCCCTGACAGGTGAGCGCATCTATATAGGTCAGCGGGCATCGTTTGCCACCGACACCAGCGGGCACCTCGATACGACGCGACCGAGTCGTGATACCTGAAAGGTAGTTTTGCTTTTTTAATTTTATTTGTTCGGTACTTCGCTGCATCTTCACTTGATGGTGCCTCCAGTTTCTTTTCATTACGTTTAAAGAGCCTATACATAGCAAAGTTATGAAGTGGAACCAACCTGTACCGCATGGCTCACTGCACGGAGACCAGCTCGACCAGAAACTCACCACGCAATCGTTTGAAGCTGAATGATACTTTATTGTATATTTCCACAGATAAATGAACAAGGACGAAATGAACTACGCAGACTTGCAGAAGTGGTCAGCAGTAACAACGAAAGTAGACTTCAAACAAAACAAAATACTTGGTTTGATTCGATAGTACAAAGTGAGATTCGCTCGCTCTCGTTCCCAATCGTAACGGTAGATGATCATCATACGATCGCCCGTCGAAACAAACGTTTTCTCTTTGACGTCTGCGATCTCACAGAGTCTGCAAACTAAGTCGTGCACTCAAAACTGCCCAGTTTGGCTCGAGGTTTGAAGTCAGGATTTGAGATTCAATTCACTTGAAGATCTGTCAAATGTCGCAGAAATCGTGTTTTGCAGGAACTGTTCGCGGAGCAAGGTTGATCCTGCTATGGCACATCAGGAAGATTCGGGACATGCTTGTCCACGGAGACAACTCAGCTACTGAATCGGGTACAAACATACCCCATGGAAAATTTTTAAGGTTTTTTGATTTAGGACGCAATTCGGCTTTTTGGCCAAACAAATGTTACCCGCAACGGCCGTTACTCACGCCTTACTCGAGGTGTCGAACAACGTTTTGTCGAGTCTGAACTCAATTTGCGATCGCGCACATCGACCGAATGGATTGTTGACACGCGCCACGGTCGAGTTCCGGGTTTGTAGTTCGACGCGTTCGTGTGGAGAGTTCGTCTGCAAACAGTTTTGGACTCTGCTTCATATACCATGGTTATTCAGCATGTTTTAGGTCAAGGGCTCGCTTTGCTAGAATTGGTCATGGTAATTTTTTCGCGCTAATGGATTTTAAGTTGCAATGTTGCTCAAAGTTCGATTTGCGCATTAATTAGACTCCACAATACCAGGTCTCCGCGTACCAAAGTGCAGTACGCTTTGTTCAAACTAAATATCAATAAATTGTTCCCAGTTGCTTGAATATCACTGAATGCGAATGAGAGGCTAAAATTACTGTTGGAAACACAACACTTTGCCTGAGCTGGCCGCCGCAATTTCTCTTACAGCATAAAACTAATGACATCATCGTTCAAAATGACCATGGCCGTTATCAATCACACCTACGCACCTCTATTAACTCTATTCAATGCCAAAGTTGGTGTTGAGTTATTTCAGGCGAGTTCCTGGCTGCATTGCGAAAACTCTATGATGTGCATTAGGATGGAAATTTATGCATCAACAATTTGCAACAAAAAATATGTCAGCTTATCGGAAAATTAATGATGCACGATGACCAGAATATAGGGAACATACAATTTATGTTTTTTAATTCATATTTGACTTGATGGCATACAGTTCATTTTCCTGCACGATCCAGCCACAATGACATGGATAGATCTGCGTCCAATTAACAAAAGCATTGTAATACTGGATGCCCAACCGAACTGACAAAGAGCATTTGTTGATTGCAATGCACTTCTGTATCAGTTCGACAGCCTGGGAAATATTGCGACCAGTTTTAGTCATGCTTTTGGCAGTGCGCATGCTTTATCGCCGACCATGATAAAACTGGTGCACATATTGTTCTACGTGGCGTACTTTGTGTATTACCTCGTTGAAGGTAAGGCTTTCCGGATAAGAACGCCTATATGATATAGTTGTGTCTGTCTCCGTTTGGATGTTGTCTCAAAAAATCTTAATCGAATTTAAAGACATTCATGACGATCTTCGTTTGTTCCGGTGTGAGCCAGTGGTGTCCATGCTGATGAGACCTGGCAGCTCAACCGTCTGTGAGAAGACTCCGAAACGGCAACAGTTCACTGCACATTCCCACACACATTGCAGCCTCCCTCGACTCTGCAGCGTGCGCCGCGCTGCCGTCCCTAACCGGTCACAGCATCTACCGCACGTTTTTCGTCGACAACGCGTGCTTGCTGTACGAGTTCGGTCAACCTTCTGCTTGGTTCAACTACAACGATGCCAAATCGTACTGCGATGCGCTGACCGCTGGCGGGTGGACCAATTGGCGCTTGCCGGCGCTGGTTGACAACGCGACCCAGAATGCCGTCGTCGACAATCTTGTGGTGGAGTGACACTTCGGGCGGGGGGCGGGTTGCTCCATGAAATTGAGCCTTGCAGTGATTCATTAAATTAAAAACCAGAATTTGTGGTGCGGTGTATGCGACTTGGAGAGCTCCATTTATCAAAAAATCATCCATCAAATTTTCTATTTGATCCTTAGTTTCGCCTTGCACGCACTTAGTTTCGACATGCGCAGATACTGTTCCTACGTGCAACCAACGAATTCAGCGCTGGTTAAAATTAGCAATCCAACTTACGTTTGTACAAACGCAGAATACGATTCAAGATTTTGTCCATGCCTTGCGTAGTCCAACCTAGTTATTATTTGAGGGATAATTAGCCTAATCCTACTTCAACACGTGTACTGCAGATGCCGGACGTGAAGAGTGGCGACTTCTACATGTCGGGATACCAAATTGACACGAGCAACGAGCCGGCCGGTGGATGGTACTGGGGTGACAACCAAACAGCCGATATCGTGGTCACGGAGTTTGACGGCACTGAGAACTGGTTCCAACTTCATGGTGCGATAAGTTGAGCAATTAATTGGACAAAAACCAACTGGTACCTGGTCGCGCACAAACCCTTGGAACCTCGATAAAGTGTGAAATAAACGCGAGCAAAAACATCGTCACCGAATTTCAACCGACCTAAATGGCCTACCCAGGTCAAAACCCGAACGGCCTAGAAACAGATCAAATGGGAACAGTGATTCAAGTTGGGAAAATGAGCCGCAGTTGCAGAACCGCATACGCTCAACCTTTTGACTTTAAAAAAACTTTGTTTACTGAGCCCTTTGATGCGCAGGTGACCCGAACGACGCACCGGCCGGACAAAGTTGCGTTACGATGAGATACGACCTGACGCCGTACGGAATGCGTGACGTGACATGCAGCAACAAATACCAAGTCGTTTGTGAATATCGTTAGGTGTTTTGGGCTGTCGGTCTTTTGGTCCACCATTTATTTGTCAAACACCTGTGTATACTCTTCTCAGGCGAACACCCCTGCGCCAATGATCCATGTCCGTGCAATTCAACCTGCGTACCGAAGCTACCGAAATACAATCACACCTGCGTGATTAATGAGAGCGCAATTTGTCCAGGTTTGTGGACTAAGTGATTTGAAGCGTCGCATGAGGTTTCAGAAGATTTCAGAGCCCACCGAACCAACTGAACTGACGGTGCAGAACGATACAAGCGCTTGCCCGAACGATGTCCATTTCAAGCGACGAACGGTCAATAGCAAGGATGGATATTCGCATGTCACCTTCAATGAAACCGAATCCGATCTGGCTTGCGGTACATCTTGCTCAACTTTTTTTACAATAGACTTTGTACAATGATTTATAAGCAATGTCGATATTTGATTTAGGCATGTATTGTGGGGCTAACCACAATTGGTGTAAATCGTTCAGCTACAGTGCAACGGCAAAGATCTGTCATTTGTCGGTGAACGAAACGGCACGGCTGACGAATGTGGTTGCTGATGGAGATTTTGAAATTTGGGATTTGATATCCGTTGGAAATCTGCATTTTGTGATATGAGAGTTGTCCAATGGCAGCGGTAAGAATTTCCTGATTGCTTTGCCGGATTCTGCCCGGCAGAATTATTCCTAATGTTTGGTAGCAACTCCTCACTGGTTGGATTGCTTTCCTGCTTTGGCTGTGCAGTGCACACAAGTACAGTATAGTGCACAAACATGTAATACAATAATCTTCGTTTGATGATTATTTCTATGTAGACGTATAGATTGTATCGATACTTCATTCGTCCGGTTTGTTATTTTGGCTTTGAAAGTCACATACAAAATTTATTGCTTGGATATCAAATACTTTTGCAAGCTACAGTCTCGAGTTCTAGATCATCTAGATCATACGTTCATCATTGTATATGTGTGCAATTTTTGCGTTCAATGTTTGCCGCCAATTTAATAGTCTTGCCCCTTCACGTTACTGGCTTTTGTCAACCTGTCGGTGTATAAAATATTTTCTTACCTGAATCACATAAGTGCAGTCGTTGGGTCGCGTTTGATGTTGCCTGCTTTGAAATTCGAGTTTCTGCCACTGGCGACGAGCCCTGAGCAGGCCACCGCAGTGAGACCCTGAACATGATTTTGTATGATGTGATCGCTGCTTATCCAGATTACTCAACAATGTCCAAAGTCTTCCATTCGCATCTTTCGATTTGACTAAACGCATGGGAAATGGAAAATGGAAATGAAACAAAACATTTTTCTTTGTAAAATTTGACAAATCAGCGGCCGAAATCTGAGCAGCACAGAAAATGTTTTGTCAAATGCCAAGACTTGAGTGTCACAGAAAATATGTTTCGTTTCATTTCCATGTTCCATTTTCCAATAAGCGGCAATGGAAAACTTGGACCTGTAAATATTTTCATTTCCATTTTCCATCTTCCAGTATGACTAAACGCGCCCTAGTGCCGCTGTCAAAAGTAGGTTCAGAGCCCACGTAGCATCTGGGGGTTGAAGTATAAATTTTAAGGCCATCAAAAGACATGGCCGTTACTTGGTTGCGGCGCGTTGTTGCAGTTGGTTTTTGTAAATCCATCCGGACAAATACACTCATCACAGTTGTTCGGATTTTGATACCCGATGCCGCAGTTGAGCTTGTTCCGACATCTGTCTGAAAATATATGAAAACACAGCCTGATTATTTTGCTTAACAAAGTTAAAACATTTATGGCCTAACCGTACTTCGTTCTCTCAGAGAACAAAGAACAAATTCTCGTGCGCTGATTGGCTGTTGAACATACGTGGACCAATCAGCGCGCGAGAATTTGTTCCTTGTTCTCTGAGAGAACGAAGTATAGTTAGACCCTTAGGATTGATGTGGGATGTTTGCATGAATAATTTCATTCAACTCTGCTGCTCTGATTGTCGAGAATTATTCTATTCGACCTTTGCAATACAATTGATTGATTCGTTTCCAGTCGAGAAAGGACAGATCCATTGCGGCGCCCATGAGTTCGTTTTTGCTCGCAACTTTTGAGTTAAGCACCGGCAGATTAGCATTGGCGGCGTGCAATGTCTGAAATTAATTTTTCTATCATTTTGTTAAACTATGGAGAGTATTGGCGTAGTTGAATTGC
The DNA here is from genome assembly GCA_030248065.1 of Rhynchonema sp. JSB1_4. NCBI lineage: Eukaryota > Metazoa > Nematoda > Chromadorea > Monhysterida > Xyalidae > Rhynchonema > Rhynchonema sp. JSB1_4. Next base: position 8,885 of record JASAMV010007818.1, on the reverse strand, counting down.
GCTGAGCACACTAGCGCCCGATGTTAAAATTGAACTTTAACCGTATTCACCCAAAGACTCTTCGCCCTAAAAATTCGTGCCCCGACTTATTGTATATCAACTCAATCTTTGGACGGGTATGCCTACTGCCTACAGTAGAACATACTATAAATAGCATTCCATTCTTGCTGTTCATTAATGCCATATCTATACTACTAAAACAGGAAGACGTATGTCTGTGTGTGGCCCCCTCCCTCGGAGGTGCGGACGGGCCATTTTCACGGGTAGCTTTGGGTATGCTAACGGGTCTTCGAGGGGCGTGGCACGGCACGGGCGCGGCGCTGTAGCCGGGCCGTAGGCACGGGTCCCGGCTAGTATGCACCGAAAACAAACAAAACATGTACACAAAAAGCAAAAAAATATACAACATCTATGTATAACTGATGACGTGAGTGAACGAACCCTGCCAATTTGCATTATCGACCCGTGGTCGTATGGTGTGGGTGAACGCTCACACAACGACGATGCACATTTGGCGTAAATATGCGATTTGCCTGCAGTGCAAAGTTCTGTAGCCTTCATGAAACGAAAGTGTAAGTAAAACGCTACAGTTTCAACGAACACTCGCTTAACACGATTGTATATGTATGCACTGACCGACTTTTACATTTTCCATCGACACAAACAAGTGATCGTCCCTGTCCGCTCTTGTGTGTTCGTCAAATACACCCAGTGCATGTTGGAACAGACGCGACAGTTGTCGATACTGCAACACCTTGTATTATGAAGTGTTCCATATTGGAATGGGGGAGGGGGTGCGCCAATGTTTCACTGGGTTAAAATTGGGGATTAGTTTGTCCCTCGAGCCCACTTGGATAAACGTTTGATAAGTTTGACAAACGAATAGGGCACTCGGGGCTTTAGACACACAGCCCAGTACCAGTCGAGTAGGATTACTATTTTTGACAAACCGAAGCGCATTCCTTGCTGGTAGCGTTTATCGACATCGGATGTCCAGCTCGGCTGTGCAACAAATCGAAACCGTGCAAGGTAGAGCATCTGAATAGTGTTTCAAACTGCTTCGGGTTGTCGACTGTGATTATCTTGGTGATTCCTCCTCCCAGGTCCATGAAGTTTTCGACTGACGAACGGTGGTTCAGATTTTCTGCTGCATAAATCCTGCCTCCAACGGTGGTTTAGGTTTATAATTAGACTAGTGTTACGCTTAGGGACATGGAGTGCCGAAGAAAGGCGCTCAGCTCAAGATCAGGCAGAAGCCCACAGTGAGTGTGCGCCAAGCCCGAACAAAGGTCTTCACAATCATTGGCAAAACCGAATAAGTGCCATTCCGTTCATACTCCAGCCAACACCAACACACTCTTCATTTTATGCTCACAAAATGCTGAAGACCAAGCCAAGATCTAACACACTCTGCGTTCTTCTCCGTGCGAATCACAATGTGCGCGTTACCAGCGTATGGTTGCTGCTTGAGGACGAAACGAATGCACGTTTTGTTATGGTAGGCCTCGATCAAGTGTTGCAGCCTCACAGTCAGATGTGGTACCTTCATCAAAGCTGCGGAAGTTTAGGCCAGCTTATTGTCACAGATAGGGCTCGAGCGGAAATTTTTTCCCGTGGAATTTCGCGGGATGGAGAGACATTTACGGGAAAACCGTTATTATGGACCACATTCCACAAAAATATTCACTATAAGTTAATCAACAAAAAACAATCATTTGGATTTCCGCAGCCTGAAGCAACCAACCTCGTCCACTGCGTCTATCTTGATCGCAATCTTGTTGTTTACCGGCCACTTTGCAACTCCGGTGATATTGGATTTCGATGCGTGCCATGAAATAGGTTGTAAATGCTCTCATTTTCACTGCTTTTCGCCAGAAAATCATCTGGGCTACCTACAAACTGCAATGTCTATGAAGCCCTCTACGTAAGTCCAATCACTTTTTGAGCACACCAGGGTACGTGAAGGGTCACCATCGAAGTTCTGCTAACTACACGTCACCTTTACAGCTCTATAAACTACCAACCGTATTATCTTGAACCAAAATGCTTTAGAAGTGCTCAAATTCACTGCCAACTTTTGCAATTTGCATCCACGATTGCCTTCAAGTCACTGTCGCTGAGCACAGCGTCATCGAATTTGTAGTCCATTTCGCTCAAGGCAACATTATTGTCGAACTACGAAAAACCAAAAGTTTGTCAAAAGTGCTGTCACATACCGAAATACAATCTGAAAAACATCGAACCTTTCCATTTACCGTCAGACATCGTTCCAGTTGCCTGATGAGCAGTCGAAAGTTGTTCTTGGTGTTCGAGTCGGGAAATTCGCTCGTCTGAAGCAACAAGCATGCGTCTTGAAAAAAATGGGCCATTTGATTGATAACAAATGAATGCAAAACTGAGCTTAAACAGCACGCTTGAAAAATACATAAAGAAACCCGTCAAATACACTTGTGGACGGATTTGCACAGAACCATTTGGCAAACGAAAAGGACCACAACCAAAGGCGACAAAAGCAGGTCTAATGTCGCGCCCCCTTTGAGCCGTTGACGATAACAAAATACCGTGTGCGCAAGCCGACATAAGAAATATGCACACGAATCTGCTGATTTTCTCCCTGCCTTTAAAAAAGGATGGCCTTTTGTTGCGCCAAGTGGCATTACTCGATTGTCCAGCCATTCGACTACTTTGGCCGATCTGGGAATGAACAGTCAAACCTGATCAGAGCTTTTGAAGTCGTAGGCGCTCTGTCTGTCGGCCGGTGACGATGACTGGTTTTCATCGGATCTGACCAGCGTAGACTCGCATTGCGCACCGGTGTCACGAGCAACCAGCACAAAGAGGACGAGTTGTTTGAGCAAGTACTGCATTGATGAAGACATAACAAAAAACAGTTGTAGCGCGGAAAACAGCTCAAAAAAGGAATCTTGTTTCTGCAGATTCAACTTGACTGTGCTAACTCTCGGGCTCCACTCTGGCGCGCCCTCTACGTCTGCTCACATTTGAAGTTTGGGTGGTATTCACGAAACCGTGGAGTGGAAAGTTGATTTAAATGTCGCTTGAAGCGGAACTGACGCGAAACTGGGTTTCAACCACGAACACACACACACACACACACACACACACACACACACACACACACACACACACACACACACACACACACACACACACACACACACACACACACACACACACACACACACACACACACACACACACACACACACACACACACACACACACACACACACACACACACACACACACACACACACACACACACACACACACACACACACACACACACACACACACACACACACACACACACACACACACACACACACACACACACACACACACACACACACACACACACACACACACACACACACACACACACACACACACACACACACACACACACACACACACACACACACACACACACACACACACACACACACACACACACACACACACACACACACACACACACACACACACACACACACACACACACACACACACACACACACACACACACACACACACACACACACACACACACACTCATCGATATCATCACCGAAATCATTAACCGCACCGGTTTTCACCGATCACCGAACTTTATTCCTTTATTCGCCTGTTGATGATACCCAATTGCAGCTCACCTTTCACTCCACTCTTCATTTCAACGTTCAGGGAATTCCAGCCATGCACGTACAGTATGTAGCTCCATAGCGTGGTGGGAATGCGTTGCCCACTGGATGCACAAAATAATACATAATGCTGCCTTGTTTGTGGCTCGTAGCTTGTGCGAAAAATGGGCCAAGGCGTTCCAATATCGTGCGCTTAAAAAAGTTGAAATGTTTTTAATAACGATGTTGTGCGTGTTTAGCAGTGGTGTCAGTGAATTTATTAAAATTTGTGCACACATCATGCATCTCGTATTGCACGAATACAATGCCCGGCGTTTCCCATGCAATCAAATTTCCATTGCACCAAACTTGATAGTTTTATTTGTTGGAAATGAATGGGCATGAGCTTGAGATATGCACAGCTTTATTCCACTTTGGTATTAATGACTTCCATCCAGCACACGGCTTGCAAAAAAACTGTTTGAAACAATTCGACCTGTTGTGCGAATTTGATTGTTGATTGCTGGTTGATGTTTCAAACGCTTTTGAATAAAGAGTGGAGATTATGAGAGAGGGTTTGCGGGTGGGTTTGCATGGAATTGGAAAGATTGGGCGCCAAAAGCCCTAGTGCTCCACCTTGTAGTAGGTGTCGGTCCTTCTGATACATGGTGTACCATATGTCCCTGTTCCAGGTAGGAACCAGGTTCGTTTGGAGTGTACCTGGTTTCTTGTTCACGAAAATTTGTGCCCTACATTATTACACCTATTATCATATTTTCATTTTTCGTAAAACAGAAAAACATTTTTTTGTAAAGCAGAAAATCTCAATCAAATCTCGTTGCTCATAAGCGCACTAAATCTTGGTCACGAAGTATTAACACACATATTTCATTCCATTTTTCTCTGTTTTATTCTCGATGAGCCACACACACTGTTATGTTGCCAAAGCAACAACCGGTTTCGAGTAACTTGAATGATTCAATCATGTGCTGTTCCTTTAGTTCACAATGTTTTTCTGATTCCAGTCAACACATTCTGATGTGCTTCGCGCGAGAATTTAAAAAAAACCGGCAAGCCGTTTATTGCACTATAATTTCTCTCAATGTTCCGGGCTGTTTTTGAACAGGTCTGGTGTTTAGCACACGTTCACGAACTCGATAAACTTTTGCAAATATGTACATAGGTACATGTGTTGTCCACTAGAGATACCACTTTTGCGAACATTTGATGATGGGTTACGGATAAAGCAGTATAGTCCGTCCATCAGCTCATGTCACTTTGTAATGCTGCTGGCCGACTTGTTCCCACGTTCTAATGAAAGGGAAATTGAGCTTCCGAAAAAAATTATTTTTGCTCCTAAACTGTGGTTTTTATGAAATCGGCGTGTTTTATCAATTTTAATTTAATTTAATTTTAAATTTGATCGAATTCAATCTTTTTCGACCCGTTTTATTATTTTTTAGTTTTTTTTTGCAAAGTCGGTCACACTCAATATCTCTTTCATTAGAACGTGGAGAAAGGGAACAAACCAGCCAGCAGCATCAAAAAGTGCCATGAGCTGGTGGACGGACTATACTGCACGTTGGAAACCACGGGTGCTCTGCTCCCTTTGACCTTTTCATACATAGGCTCAGGCTTAGGTTTCGGCTCAAGTCTGCCCTGCCGCCAAACAAAGGAGTCTGCTTGGGTGGCGGCATTGCTTTTGAAACTGTTTCGAGACTGCTTTCTTCCCGCTGCTCTGACCGGTGACCCATCTTCCAGCCGTCGTAACTGTCACCAACATTTTTCAATTTTCCCTCTCGACTCAACTCCAAAATGAGTTACTTCACCGACGGCATCAGTGTGAGTCAGATACAGGAGCATCTGCTGCTGGGTGGATTGATCGGCAAGGACAGTCCCGATCTGCGCTCGTACGGTGTGACGTTGCTGGTTGATGTTTCAAATCTGGATGAAAACGATCCGCACAGAAGGCAGAAGTTGTGTGAAGGTTGGTATATGCCAGGCTACACAAAAATAGTGCGCAAAGGAGAATGCATGAGGCAACGAACAAACGCACCTTTACAAACTTTTTTTGGAGAGTCTGCGAAGTCACCGTGCTGTCAATCGGTATGATATCAATAAAGTGACTCCGTAAATCTAACAGTCGGCTCCAGCACATTTTCAGCGCACACGCGTGGCGTTGACATTGTGCCCATTCGCATCCCCGACACGCGTGACATCACGTTGCAGGTGCATTTCGATCGCGTCGCTGATTGGATAGACCAACAACGAAGACAAGGCGGCGCCACCATGATCATGTGCCTATTGGGCACGTCCCTGTGCGTTACTTGGATGTTATTTTATTGCAAAATCGGGCCAAGCCTCCAATTGAAGTCCTATTCAAGTAATTCGTGTTCTGGTGCCGAAGAAAACCAACTCTTTTTCCAGTATCAGGCCTTTTGATTGTCGGATTTGCTTTGTTTGTTGAAACTGTACCGAAAAGCACGTGAGTATAGATGGAACGGAATACACCGTTTGTTTTGCAACCAAATGTAGCACGGTTTTCTAGCCCTCAGACTAACGGTAACGTACAATTGTTTATCTTGCAATATACATGACAACTGAACCAGTCGGAACAATTTAACCACATGTACAAAATAACTCTCACCACTGTAGTCCATTTCAGTTCCAGTGCATTCTGTGTCGCCTACCTTATGAAACATCACCGTATGACACTGCACATCGCCTACAAGCACTGCAAACGCGTTCGAAGTCTGATCTTCTTCAATTTGATCGTCTGGCGGCAATTGATGGAATTCGAGCTGAAGATTTTCGGCGAAAATTCGCTGAATTTGCGAATCGACGGATATCCAGCCATCGATATTGGATCCGACAGTCTGTTCCTGGGAACCTGTGTTGAACCTGTTGCAATTGAAAATAAGGTCAATGGTCGCTCTAGAATGATTGGCAGTGGTGACCTACAAAACCGCTTTGTTTGTTACCGATAACATGTTGGCCTAATATTGACTTGTGTTGAATCGTGTGTCAACGACTTGGAATCCATTGCTCTGATGTCAATAGCCTTTATGTTTTGTAGAACTCCGGCGTGGCGTTAGAATAAATTAATAGCGCTTACAATCAGCTCAAAAGAAAAGAAATACACAACAAAGGGAATGAATGAACTGAATTGCTCAAAAAAGTCCCCAAGTGGCAGTACTGGAAAAAGAATCCCGGCTTGTGTCAATTTGTACAAGCTAGCTTAAATCAGAAGTATTATGGTGCCCTGTGACACGGTACAGTATCTCCCAGTTGCCCTCAATTTGAATGCGTTTACGGCAGCCATTGAGCAATGTTTGTACTATGCCATATTTGTGTTTCGTCGATGCAACAGGCAAGGCCATAATATCGCATAAACACAACAGATCTCCATCCAGGATATTCTAGTGTATGCACACCATAACTCCTATTTTATGCACGACAGGTTAGATAACAACAGTCTAATAACTTAAAATTTAGAACGAATGGCCGTGTGTCGAACTTGGGACGATGTTTGCGTAATCCAGGAACATTTGCTGCTGACCAGCTTGGCGAGACTGGCAATAACCGACGTGAAACATCAGGGTGTTGGACTTGTGATTGATGCCAGCAATCAATGGACAAACAAAGGTGACACAGTGCAGAGCAAGCGTTTCAGTCATTGAGATTTCGGTCAATGTGTACTTTGCTGGCTTTAATGAGGCTTTTAATATTTGATTTGGAACACAAAACTTTTGTACTTTACACACGACTGTGAAGCACAGCAGCAGCTGGACAGCACAGGGAAAAGTCTAATGTCTACATAGGTCTGGAAAGGTGCATTGTATGGACAACAGGCACGCAAACTGTGTTCTGCAAACGCTCATGGGGTCAAATCTTTGTACTGTGGTCAAATCAATGCGTCAAATCTTTTTGTCAAATTAAGCAATAATGCGTGAGCCCCAAATAATAGATAAGATTTGACGAAAAGAATTGACGCCTTGGTTTGACCAAAGTACTATCAACGATCATGGACATGGCCAGCTCGCTGATGTGTCGCGCAGATGCATTATTCGCCGTCGTCATGTAGCGACGGCAGGAAACATTTGCAGATGCCAAACCCAACTGTAGCCAATCCCGTCACCGTCACAATGACTTTCCGTGCAGACCCGTCCAACCAACGTGACCCGTCTCGCACGTGCTACGTGATGTACGTGAACGTGCATGATCTGCACGATGAGCATCTGATGCCGTACTTCAATCACGTGGCCGATGCCATCGAACGAATGCGAATGTCTGGCGGAAGGACACTGATCGTCAGTCGGTTGGGCATATCCAGGTCGATGCAGCAGCATGTCTACTGATGTTTCAATCTTTCACTTTTATTTCCCTAAGACAACCTTTGAAGACAGAATGATGCATTGCTGCGTTTTGTTTGCCACGCCAACACGTGCAATATTTTGGTGCCAGCAAGTCAACGTCAAAATCAAATCGGACCATTCCCGATTGAATGAGATTCACATGCGGCCCAGGTGCATTCCGGTCAAGTACTGAAATCGTCAACAGAACTATTGAGTCGCTTCAAAATTATCACAAACATTTTGACTGCAGATCTTGCGCGCTCTGCCTGACCTATTTGATGAAACATCAGCGCATGAGTCTTCGTCAGGCATACCTGCTATGCAAGTCCGTTCGACCTCAAATTGACCCAAACAAAGGATTCTGGAGGCAACTGGTTGCGTATGAATTCCAACTTCGGGGCCGAAACTCGGTGTGGATCGGGCCGGGACCAGCTGCTGTGTTTGACCGGCACTACAGGATGGGCCGATCCGAGGTCGTGCTCAGGAACACATGTTCACCTGCTACAGACGGGCAAGACGTGAACTTCCATCAGCAATTCCAGCATTTCCCAGAGACATCAAAGCCAGCGTTTACAGCAGTTGCCGTACAACGTCGCTGGTTGCCGGAACACGTTGACGCGGAGGAGAACGAACAGCTCGAGTAGAACACCCTTGTCGTGACCGGTGATGCTTAGGAATGCGAAGCGGCGCATGCGCTTTTGATCGACTTTTGGTTCGAAGCATTTAATCTTGTCCTGCTATGAAATGACTGACATCATACTGGGGCAGCACAACGCCTGCAAAGAAATAGTGACCTGTAAAACCAGACCTTTACTTTTCCACTTTGTGGTTGCAGACCAATTTTTGTTTGAATCATATTTTCTGGTGCCGTTGGAACGCTAACTTCAAC
>JASAMV010007815.1:0-38544 GCA_030248065.1 Rhynchonema sp. JSB1_4 | reverse complement strand
CCCAAACTGGCTGGCTAGCTTTCTTGCTCCGGTCATCAAGTAAAAAGTGTTGATTTTAGTGCCAAAATGACCATTTTATGGGCCAAAATGGTCAAATTCGTTCAAATTTTCTCACACGTGCAGAAAAATACGCATTTTAAGGCTTATTTTAACATAATTTTTACCAATTTTTATACCCCTGTTTTTGACTTCTGGACCAATACCCCCCAAATCGGGGTACCCGGCTAGCTAGCTTTCTTGTGCCGGACCGGGACAGCTAGCTAGCTTTCTTGCTCGGACCAACGGACATCACTGGTACAGGAGGTATCCCCCCTCTCCGAGCCCGGTACAGTAGGTATCCCTCCTCCAGAGTACCTCCAACACTGCCCCCAGGAACTACACTGGTACCCCCGGCCTCTAACCCAAGGCATAGCCTAGTAAAAATGGTTCAAATAATGATTATCTACTGCTTAAAAAGAGGATTACTGCTGTAAAACCTAACTACGACGACTGTTTTTGCATCTTGCCAAGTTCCACCCGCCTCCGCCGTTTAATCACCAAAGTTTCGACAGAACGATCGCCAACAATGTTCTTTTGGACGAGAAGTGAAGTATGATCGCGGTGCTAAATACATTTTTGCCTGGAGGGACGTTTGTTTCAAGCTGGAGATATGCAATTGAGGCTGTGAAGGTTGTTTATTTTCTTTTTTGGTTTTATTTGTGGTTCTATTCAAGAAAATTTTGTACGGTTTGTCTGTACGACTGCAGCTCGGCAACACGAATATCGCCTCTAGATACGAACCAAAGAAGGCGTTGTGTTCGCTGCTGAAAAACGGGTGCAATCGAAATTGATGGTCGCCGATGCAATTGAGAAAATCTCACTCATTGATAAACATATTGGTTGGTTGTTCTGTGGTTTGGTGGTGTCTGAACAATGTCAGTAAAAATCGGTGTGTTAGCTTACTGGCACCTACGTAAGCTGCAAAATTCTACGTGCCAGGCCTTAACGGCATACACAAGTGCGTAAGAACAAAACCAAAACTTAATGTTTAAGATGTGCTACTCCGATAGCTCCATCGGTAGAGCAGTCGCCCGGTTAGCGAAGGGACCTGGGTTCGTAGTCCCAGTTGGAGCAATCAATTTTTTGTTCATCAAGGATTTTGGTTTGTACTTGCGTGCCCGCTTTCATAACAACATCGCGTGCTGCGACACAGCAAACCACCCATTTGTAACTGAGCGCTCTATTTTTTGCAGCCGTCGCTTATTCTGGCGTGATCGCTGATTCTCGCACATTAGTGGAACGAGCTCAACGTGAGTCTCGCAGTTACTGGTTTGACTACAATCGTCCAATGAAAGTTAGTCCATTCCGTTGTACATGAAATTTGGTGATGTTGTGTTGATTTCATTAATTTAAATTTATCAGGTGGAAGACGCGACACGCAAAGTGGCCGATCTGGCATTGCAATTTGGTGACGATGATGTGAAGGTGCTCATGTTGAGGCCGTTCGGTGTGGCCATGTTGTTCGGCGGGTGTGACCAGGACGGAGCGCATTTGTGTGTTGTCTTGTTGTTACTGTGTTTGTTTGCTTGCTGCGCTTTTTGCGGAACAAATAGAGCATGTACCGAGAAAATAAGGGTGGATGGAAAAAAACCGTTTTTTTTTCACGAAAAAAAAAACGAAAATAAATGGGCCCATGAGGCGTGAAAAACCTCAGCCTCAGGGAAACGTTGGTCTTTTTCACGAAATTTTCAAATTTGTAACGGAAATATGGGAAAATTTTTCTTCGGAACAGCTTTGGTCAGGCGCGGACAATGGATTGTTTCAACTATTTTAGTCTCAATAAGAATTAAAAACACCCATAGACCCCACTGTAGTGTCTGCGCTAGCATCATTGTGGCTTATTGAGCTTCCCCTATTCTTATACACTGGCTGAGGTTCTTTATCGTTTTTGTTTTTTTTCACGAAATATAATGAACCGGTTTCTCCGCCAGTGTAATAGTGCATTTGTCAAAGCAGTGTTTTTGATTGTTTCTTCCAGTAAATAGTTTTAAACCGCAACAAGCCTAAAGAGTTGTGTATTTTTGGCCAAAGTGAACCCTTTCGTGCTGATTTCGGAGGAAACACTTCTGAGACCTTTAACTTCGGTCGTCCGATATTTTTGGAAATTTTAAAAAATGAGGAACTGTTTCTTAAAAATATTTCTTGCCGCTCACCTCGAGCAAATTATGGCAGAAAGCATGAAAAGCATTCATGTGTACTCCGGACTTCGTGATATTTGAACGCCTCGTTGAAGGGCCGAATGCAAAATTAATTTTAGTGAACCATCTGGGTTACCAGCCGACGGCGCAGTATTGCTGTTGGCCGCTTGTGCTGGTTCGTACAGGATATGCATCGTTATAAAACCAGAGATCATTTGTGGTGAAAATCAAACGTGATATGATTGAGGCTCTTACACTTTCCAGTGAAAGTCCAAATTATCAAGATTGAAATTAGTAATCATTTTTGTCCAATCCAGATTTCATCTCGATCCATCCGGTACCTACATCGACTGTCAGGCGAAAGCGATCGGAGCGGTGGCCGATGGCGCTGAGCAGACACTCAAGGAAATGTATCATGAGGTTGGTCTGGTTGTCGTTTACGGATACCAAAAGGGTTCATACTAAATAATCTCTATGAACTCTGGATATCTTCCAGGGCCCCCTGGTGTTTTCATCTTGGATTAAGTGGCCACTACACCTGAGCGATCTTCACTTGACCTTTATTCTAGCAAATGACGCTGACCGAAGCGCAGAAATGTCTATTGTCAATTCTAAAGCAAGTGATGGAAGAACAGCTGAACAGTGCCAACTGTGAAGTGGCGTGTGTGGTGCCCGTGCCTGATGATGGAACACAAGGTCAACATTTTATGTGTTTTGTTAATTATGTATTTTATGAACAACAGTTGCAAAACATGGTCACTTGTTGCAGGTTGCGTGCTGGGAAGGTATTATCGATTGAGCCAAGCTGAAGTTGATGAGCTGATCAAACAACTATGAACCAGCCCGATCATTCAGTTGTTATTAATCTGGTTTCTTTTCGCTGTTATTATCGCTTTTAGCTGTTTTTTGTTGTTTACCGATTTCGTGTGATTTTCGCCGGTATGACCGTTGTTCCAGTGATTTTACTATTTGAATGAATGGTCAGATAAACGAATGCCACTTTTTGTTGAAATTGTTTGTCCTGCTCATGCGAATGATGCGCTATCGGAGCATTTCCAATGCTTACTTCTTCATTGTTCGTTGCCTTGGCTGTTGATATTTCATCCCTCCCATAGGTGCTGTGGCTGCTCTTGAGGCGAGATCTGTACCTTGGGGGCCAAAAAAAAGGTGGATATACCGGTGTACTATATCCAGGACTTCGAAGGTGTTTTTAAGGGAGATGCTGTACGATACTAATTTCGTGGGAACTGAATTCTGGGTTAAAATGTCCATGTGCACTTTTGGTTGGTGCTGGCAGACAGCCGTTTTTGACCAAAAAAGTACTTTTGGGGTGGAATTGGGGAGATACTGTACCTGAGCGCGGGGACCACGTACCGTACCGGCGAGCGAGTGGAGATCTGCACCTTAGGTCCCACCCCCAGAGCACTGTCATGTACATAAATGCAGATGCCAACATTTTCCATCCGCGAGGCGCGTCGGGCCGCAGCCAATCAGAACGCACCATTGGCTGTGTCGCATTATATGGCCGTGTTGAAATTACGGCCAGCGAAAAGGGCGGAACTTCGCGAAGAATTTATGGATGTCTTCAGACAATTCTTGCACGAACTGGGCCCGCAGCAGGCGGCCGCGTTTGTGCCCCTGGTGCTACAGCTGTATCCGAATGATTATGATGTGCTGCAGATCATTTGGGTTAGGAAATTAGCACGAATTGAGCTGCAGTGTTTGCCATTTGGGCCTGATAATTTCCGAACCCAACCACATAAATCAGCGCATGCCCCGTCCTTGTTATCATGCCCATTGGTGTTTATATCAGTAATAATGCCTTGCGATTCAGGCCTCGATCGATGATCAGTTACTGAATGTGGAGAATCTTCGTTGTGGCCTAGTGGATCAATGGCATTATCGAATGTTGAATGATGCCAAACGCAATCGCACGTTTGCTGACGCGTTGGATCTAACGATCAAAGTTGGTGTTTGCTCGTTTAAGGCTGATCTGTGATGCCTGTTTCGGCTTGGTCGATATTGTAAGGTGCCTGACGCACCAGCGGTACCTAATCAACACCCATTCGAATTTGATTGCGAACCTCGATCTTTTCATGAAACGTCAGTCACGGATAAATTTTGGACGTTTTTAGTCGGTGTTATCCCGTCAACCGACGTGCACCGTTTTGGACATCGGCACTGGTACAGGATTGCTGGCGTGTCTGGCTGTACGACACGAGAACACACATGTGTATGCGTGCGAACAGGTGGGTGATAATCAGAGACGAAGCTCAATCATAATAATCACAAGTTCGCTGTGATGTCGATTCGCTAGGTGGTCGGCGCGGGCATGCGACATTTTCACTTTGCGAGCGTGCGCCGCATAATAAATAATTTATTGATCTAGAGAAGTACTAAATATCACCATTTTTGCCGAAAAAATGATAAAAATCGCGGTGACCCCTGTTGTCGAACGCGTGGATTGCAGGCACTCTGGCAGATGGAGCAGCAGCCACGTGCGTGGCGCAGAATGCTCGCTGCGACGAAACTCGCTATTGACTCTGCAAATGGCTTCCTTTTGGTTTTAATCTGAAACGTGAAGTCTGGGGATTCACATTGTGGAAACCAAACCGCAACTCTTTTGTAGGACCCGCTAATGTGCGAAATAGCGACGCGCGTGTGCAGCGACAATTTGACACCCGGACAACGGCAGCGTTTGCGTGTCGTTTGTGCCAATTCCAGCGATTTATCAATTGCTTCATCGGATACGCAAGCGCCTTCAACCAGTGCTGGCTTGCAGATGCCCGACAAAGTAAACAAATATATTTGTTAACTGCAGTAAAACAGCATCCCATGCATTCAACGCACATCATTTGGGTGCGTGTGATTGTTTTGAGTCCTGGTTGCCAATCCGCCAGTGTTGTCTTCCATCATCGAGAACGTCATCGCCATTCAACTTTGTGAGTGCAGATCACATCCATCCACATCACATGACCGGTAAACTTCATCAACCCGTTGTCCAGGTTGATGTCATCGTTGCGGAACTTCTGGATGCGGGCGTGTACGGCGAACAGATTGTACCGATATTGCTTGATGCCACAAACCGACTGCTAAGACCTGGTTGGTGTCAAGATTTCAAGTATGAAAAATAGTAGTGTATGCTCGTTGGTTTCGAATGCCCCGCGAATCCTAGGCGTAGTCAGAAAACTCCAAAAACTTCCATTTTCTCTAATTTATTTTGTACCATGAACTTGGTTGCCGCAAGCTCTCACATCCATTAAGATGGGAATATAGTTCAAAAATCAACTTAGCCAAGAAAGCATTTTGGCATGTTACGTCAAAAACCGACCTATTTTAGACAAGCTTAAACTGAAACGCACTAATCTCACTTCAGATGGTGTTGTGGTCCCACGTTCAGCCACGTTGTATTGTTGTGGCATTGAATGTGAGCTGATACGTCGTGAGCACGTGTTCGATGACCGTACGGTGTGTGCAATTCTTAATGTCGAGTCAATGGTTGTGTCCACATGTTTGGCTGGTCAAGATCAACAAAGTTGGTGCTTCTAAATTGGTCTTGCCCTTTTTTTATTATTTGTGATATGGCATAGTTGTCGTGGCGGGTAAGGATCGGGCAAAGTCGGATGTCGGCACCCAAAAAGTGCAGGTGTCTGGTTTTGCTACCCTCAAATTTCGTCCTCGGTGTCGGGTACCCACGATACCGATCCTTAGTCATGTCATGGGTTATGGGAGTAACCACAATACGGTAAAGGTCGATCTATACTTCTGACTTCCTGGAAGTAGAAGTCAAGATCCGGAGAAGTCACTGCCACGCAGAAGTTCCCGGCAAGGCAGTGATCGCTTGCAGTGATTGCCTGTTCCGTTCTGTCCATTGACCGTTGCCTGCCGTCTACTGTTCTTGCTCTGTTAATGAGCTGACCGAACGGGCAGTCACAAATTTCTGTTTGCTACTGCCAGGCAGTCAGAATATAAACCGACCTAGGCCAAGCCACATTCAAGATGGAGTATCAAGTAGCTTTTAAAATGATGATGCACAGTAGTGGGCTTCGCCCGTTTTGCACCTGGACATAGTGTTGATGCATCAGATGACCACGTGAGGGCAGATCTCGTTGCTCTCATTAAGAACTACTTGTTGCTCACAAAAGCTAAGTTGACGCCTGCCGGTGTCTTGGAAATAAACAAAACCTGCAGTGATAAGGCTGATTGACCTAACCCCAATTTCTTTTCTGACGGTACCCCTTGCAGACCACGTTTGCATTTCAGACCCGTACACAAGCGAGCGTTTCCAACATCTACGTGGGTACTACAAGGTCACAACAAACGTCGTTCAAATAGATCACGTTGATTTCAATAACTTAGCCGATCTCAAAATTCGATCCGGTGGTCTCAAATCCATTCACAATCTGCAATTGCTCCAATCTACCAGTCACATTGACGCGTTAATTTTGTGGTTCAACGCTGAATTGTCAAACGATTTCGACGCCGAGCTGGGGTTGTCGAGCAAAGCTGATCGTGAAACGTGTTGTTGGGAACAGGCCGTATTCCCAGTACATGACTGCTGCAATAATGGGGACATTGTCCAAGTTGATGTTTCAATCTGTGACGCGAAATTGCATCTGTCTACTAAAATGTCCGAATCGGTCAATATGGCGACAGCAGTCGATCAATACGACATCATGTGGCTCAACAATGCGCCACTACTCAATTTCTATCGATTCATGTTGCTGCATGCTGCCAAACGCACGCAAAACATTGTGGTCATGGACACTTGCCACGTGCTGGCATATCTGGCTGCTGCCGTGTGTCCTGATGCTAGAATATATGTGATTGACTCAAATGACACGGTCCGAAACAATCAATTGTGGCAACTGTTGTCAAAATCGAACTCCGCGTTGCGTGATCGTATCAATGTGTTATGTGGTGACGGAGTTGTGAAGGAACTGAGTACAACTGGTAAGATTCAGTGGCTTTTATGCAATACTTCTTGATTGGTTCGATATTATTCAGTTTTGAAATTTTATTTTCACCAAGGATGGCGTTTCGTTAACTGATCCCCTTGTGCCATGGCCCACCTCGTTGCAGCAGTCCATTTAGACTCATTTTGGAACTAAACGGACCGACCATCAACTTCGATGTCTTCATCGCATGATGTTTCGCCGCACTTTTTATTTCTATGTCTTTCCAACGACACAGGCCGCATTGCACTTGTGTGCCCAATCATACAACCGAATGGTACACTGGTCGAACGTGTGTTTGAGGATGTCGCCTTCTATCGTGTTCAATTGCCAAACATCGATATGGTACTGCCTGCCATTGTTGATGTTCACGTGAGTGGTATAGTCCATCCATCAGCTCATGACACTTTTTGTCAGCTGAAAAGCTCGACAGGATCCAGTGCTGTTCCGGTTCCGGTTGGCTTACGAAAAAGAAAAGAAAGAGAAATTGGTTTTTATTTTATTTTTGTGCGCCGTTTTCTCTGACATTGCCTTGCGGAGGAACAATTTTTCGCAACGGAACCTGAACCTCCCAAACAAAAGTGCCATGAGCTGATGGACGGACTATACTTTAACAAAAGTTCGTTTATGACACTTCGAAGTGCGACAAAATGTTCTGAATTTAAAGGAACAAACAGTTCTTCACCCAATACAGGTGCAAGCAGTGGAGAGCAGCCAACTTGTTGGTGACTGCCATGTGCTGGATGATGTTTCATGTGGCATTGATGTGGCCACACACATCAATGTGTATTCGACCAACATGCAGCAGGTACTCATGGGACAGAGCCCGCTGTTGTGCTGCGGCCAATCCCTGTTCGTTTTCTAGGACGTGCGTCCCGAATCACTGCAGTACTCATCTCTATCGATACCAATATGCGCATTGTCACTGAATCTCGAGTCCGAGTTGTGCACCGATTCATACGCGTTGCCCGATTTTGTGCGGAAATCGGTCACACTCGATTTGACTGCGAACAAGGATGGCACGGCACAGGTTAGCTGATGACCACGCTGCTCCAAATTCGTTGAATGCAATGAATTTCGCACGCAGAAAACCCCGACAGTTTTTGTGGTTGTCAAGCTTGACCCAACTTGCAGGCACTATTGGTGCACGTGCACCTGGCGCATCATCTATGTCCAGTTCGATTTCGGTCCGATGACCAGCTCAACATGTTCCATCACGTGATCTACTGTCTGTCCACTCCAGTCAAGGTTACATCACGACAGTTATTAAAGCTGAGAGCATCGTTGAACCGATCTGTACTCGAATTTGAGCTCTGCGAGACTACTACCTAATTGAGTGCTACGCAGTAGTTGGTGTGCATGAATAGGATAGATGGCACAGACAAATGTGCAGATTTGTTGTTCATTCATCAGAATAATACTAGTGCCGCGTGTATTAGCTCGGGGTGTGTTGTTATGCACTGATTGACAGACACCGCCCCCGAATTGTGTGCATAAAACACGAGTTAGTCTATACACGCGGCACTGATATTCTGAATTGTGGTGTGTAATAAAAAGTAACGGCAAAATTCTTTTTTTTAATTTTACTGGTGTTTTGCACTGGTTTTCGAACGGGCTGTACAGTGCACACGCATACACACATGGAGACACGACGATGTACCCTGAGAGCTCAAGGCGGTTGCTTGACAATCGCTTGCGCCACAATCAAACTGTACATGGTAGAAATGTGGGTATACATCAATGGAAAACCGGAGCAATTTGGGATAAACGAACATAGAACACATAGACGCTAAGACGCCGTGCGAAATACAAAAGGCAAATTTAACACACTATATTGTGGTGAACAGCAAGAATGAAATAACACTAATGTAAATACAGATAAAAAAAGTTTAATGGATAAAAATCGAACGTAGGGAAGATAATCATGCAATGGCACGCAAAAGACAGCAGGATGAAATAATGACTGCAATAGAAGCGAAACAAATAATGCGAGAACGCTGAACAAATGGCATGAAAAACAACCGTGACAACAGGTCAATCAGAGATTTGTGCTTTTTATAAGCGCGGAACGCATGCAAAGTGCCAAAATTACAAAAATGCACAAAAGCGATGTTATTATTATTATTGTATTAACGTGCTGACAATGTCTACGATGGCTTGACACAACAATCCCCGTTTTCAGAGGGTTCGTAATAAGTACTCGCGAGTCGAATTGCACAATATTCGTGCATATGGTATGCTGCTGTTCGGCTTACAAATAGCATCCAAACTCAATCGATACTTGTAATTGAACAAAACAAGATAGTTCAACATCTTAAACGCAAACAACAGTGAAAACGACATTGAATGCGGTCGAAAACCCGATGTTAGTAGCAGGACAATATTCACCGATTCTGGTCATAACAGAAGACCTGATTTGGAATTCATATGTATTTACTTCAGTAGTCTCTGTCAGTACCGTGCACACGTACTGTATACCTACTTGAAATAAAATACTGCACACGTCCAAATGGTCGGCCAATCAGGGCACATTGGTGGGCTCGGCTGGTGCTGAATCCAACGACACACCACTTGAAACACGATCCAGTTCGTGCTTTTTGTCCACAACATCAGGCTGTTGAAAAGCCGAATCTATCGACGCTTTCGGACGCAGTTCCTGTGACGCGCTTAACATGCGCTGCCTCCTGTTTGGAACTGGTGACGGTGGTGGCTTGTCTGTTCCTTGTTGTTCTTGTTGTTGTTGCTGCACATGTTGTTGGTGCAGACGTTGAGTTTGTTTCTGCGCCCAGTATTTCTGGTCCTTGGCTGGATTGTACTCTTCGATCTTCCAATTGTGTGATAATGTCCACCAACGACACACCAATTTCAAGATTGTGTGCTTTGCCTGAATCAACAAGACACTTTGAAGCTTAACTTTGTGTGGGCGCATCCAGAAATATGAGCATAGAAAACACTAGCCTTGACTTCAGCATACATGGCGACGAAAAAGGCGCCGAAAAACAGTACACCAGCAATCAGAGTCACAATCTCGGCGGCCGTCAACTGTGCGTTTTTGGCATCGCTGCAAATGTACGGTTTTTAAATAAATTTACAAACTGGATGCAATTCTCTTTTGAGAGTTTCAGGTAGTCTCGTTCTTCTTCGCTGGTTGTACTCGAAACATTAAATGTACTTTTGACGGCTTGACATAATTGGTATAATTACGAATTGAGCTGAAGCGGTTAAATCGGTTTCGGTTTCATTGTGAACTCACGTTTTGTCACGATCCAGTGGAAGGTCGCCCTCCAGCTGAAAGCATACAAAGGTGGTGGCCGCGCACAACAACATGGTCGTGATTGACACGACGGTCAGCAAATGCAGCACTTTGTCGCGGGTGCTACATCGGGGCCACACCATGTGTTTGTACTGAAATCGAAATCGACCTTTGAGCTCCACGTGCTTTGAGTATGTTTCAACGCTTACAGTAGTCTGTATTGTTTTTGTTCACCTTGAAATGTCGTGTCCGGCGATACTTATAGCCGCACAGTTCGCAGATGGCCGGTCGTTTGAACTTGCGATGCAGAATCTCCAGCCAGTGCTGTGATTGGTACATCATGTGGTCAGGTAATGTAGCTTATTGAAAGAGGATGCAGCAAACTTCAACGTACCACAAGGCAACTTTCGTGCACGAATCGCAGCGAGCCGAGACATCGACATGGCGACATGAGCGTTTCGGCGTCTTTCTCGTAGAATTGATGGCAGATTCGACAGAACGGCGCTGATGTGGTCGATGCAGCACCGAGCACCGATGGACAGGCGACCGACATTTGTGATGCGCACAGATTGTTGGTAGCACCGCCAACGATTGATGGGGGAACGCCGATTATGGAGGGTTGCGCACTCGTCTGCAATTGCACATCGAGCTTGATGGCAGCAGGCCTATTATGATTATAAACTATCGATGTATAATACGCTAGTGGTATTGAGCAATGGCTCGTTGCTACAGGAATTATCGACTTGCAAACAGACGAATGCTGGTTTGAATTCACACTCTCTGGACAAAATTAGCTCACATTCTCCAGATCACGAGGACTTCTTATGATGTACTTCTGGTTTCAGAAAGCAACCAGCGAAGCCACAACTGCACGTGACGTAAACAAGTTAATCCAACATCTCAGCTGTTTTGGATCTACCAGGCAGGCGACGATTGGTACGCACTGGTACGCTAGTTGACAAGTGGCAATCATTAAGTGCAACAAACAAAAACTGTGGTGGTCTCAACGCGAGAGGGAGGATTGTGGCGCAAAAACAGAATTTGGCTGGCTGTCTGGCATAGATTGGACATATAACTTGTTGTCATCGGATAAGCCGCAACTGCTTGTGCTTTTTGGTACACTGTCTGCGCTGCTTGTCCCGACAAATGACTGATCGCACACTTGCTTTCTAACTTTCGAGTTTTGTTTTTTCGACAGACCAAGTTTGAAGGCGGAAAAACCAGTTATCGTCGTCGCGTGTGTGAAGCTGTTTTCGAGTGTTTACTGCTGTGTCGTCGCACGTGCTTCGTAGTGGAAGGCATAGAGAGAATCTCCACCACCAAACATATGACTGACCTGAAACGATGTGTCCCTTTCGCGGTTGTGTCGATGGTGCATTCCCATAAACAGCGATTCGGTACTGGTCTCGATGCTCTGCACATCCGATGGGCTGATGCAGCCAGCAACTGTAACAAGCACTCGTTTGTGTTGCATCTTGTGTGTGTCACAGGTCTACACACGCTCACCGTTGTTCCACAAAGGAAGCGCCTCAACTGTAATCGTTCTGTGTTTCTTTGAGTAGAACATTGTGAGTACTGAGTTCATAGATTCCGAGCCAAGCAGGTTTCGAAATAGTGCAAGGCCCACTGTAAGTGTGCCGTCGATACATGTGCTGAACACGTGCACGTCAGGATCACTACATTCAGCTCAGGACAAATGTAGTACATAGTAAGCGGGAAGCGCCTTTTATGAAATTGAAATCCGGTTCACATGGGTTGGGCGTTTGCCAAGAACGGTAGTGCCTGCCTTACTTGTCGCATGGCAACGCTCATATACAGCAGCCGAGCAGAGAACAGCAGCTATAAATATCCATCTGTTACTGTACCCAGTGTTCCTACAGAACGGGACCTCCTCTGATTCTGTGATCGAGTTTTTGTACTGATTATGTGGTGCTTAAAAACAATGGTTAATAAATGTGTGAACAGAATTTTTGCACCGACCTGCATCGACATGAACGTCGGCCATGATTGGCACCGGGTACTGTTGTTGTATTGGCACACCGACTTGCGGGCCGACGCTGAGTCGATTGGATAACTTGCTGCCTAGCTGTTCGCCGCTCATCGCGGCGTTTGACGCTATATTCATTTGACTGCACTGACTGAAAACGCTCGGGGTTGTGAATTTTTGCAAGTGGAAATTTGTTTTACACTGGTCCAACTTGAGTTCATGCACTATAAAACCCAATACACAATGACATACCTGCAGAATATGCCGTATTCACTCGGCACGTGCACCAGTCCACCGGCAGTCTCCTTCTGTGCCATGTGATGATGGTGAGTGTGTTTCGGCATGCCGCCAACACCGGTCGTTGATGACGTTTTTGAATGTTGACGGCCTAAAATGGAGCACTACGAATGACGCTAGTGTCGTCAAACATCAATCTGCATCCACGTACGTACCTACACCACCGCGTCCACTTGTTTTTCGCGTTGCGTTCTGGAAGGTCAGTAGACTCCGTGGTCCATTTGGGTTGCCCTCCTCGATGATCAGACAGATTCGGCAATTACACGATCGGCCGGGTGCCGGCAGCGGACCGGGCTGGCCGAGTTTCAGGAACTTGCGACAATACGGACATTCGCCGCATGGGCTCGGGAAACCTGATCAACGCATAGTAAAACAGGCTCCGTTTCTGAATTGTGAAAACAGAGAGCGTCCCTCGACCTCTTTCATGAACACGCACCTTGACTTGGCTCAGCCGGTCGCAGTGAAATGGCACTGGTGCCTTTGGCATGAAGGAAGCCAGCGGTGCCTTTGGTCAGGAATCGCTTGCTGCGAGGCACAACCGCGCCGGTCGGGGCCATGATTCGCGGTGGACGGTTTTTGAATTGATTCTTTAGGTGGCTAACACCTGAATGCATGTTTAGAATGCTGGTGATCGGTGCCGTCTTTGTTAAAAATTGAATGGTTTGAAATTGCTTAGCTTAGAATGCAGCTAGCATGCAAACTGTAACTGCTGTACTTTACACGTACCTCTGAACATCGGCCCTCTCATCGACACTTGAAGTGATGAGATTTCTGAGCTGACACTGTTGCGTGAACTGTCCACGTAACGACCGCGATGTGTGTGACGTTGTCTGCAAAAGACGCGAAGATTGTCGTTAGAAAGTAGCGGTCAGCAGGACCATAGCATACCCTTCACATTGCAAGTATGTATGTAGAAGATGTGCACGTGCACAGGTATGGTAAAGTGCTCTACTTGGTTGCAATCGTGTCGTACCTTGCCGAACTATCAATGACGCCACTTGCATTGATCTCAAGCGATGCAATCGATTCGGCACGTGACATGCCCGTCGTGCTGCCGAAAATGCCTCGCTTCAAGTTGGCGCCCATCTAAATCAACAACATATTTCAATGACGGACAGGCAATTGAGCGAAGTCAGCTTCAGCCAGACCACTTTGAGCAAGTGAAACAGAGCAGAGTCTAAAAGAGCAGAATCTAAAAACGAATAGGCCTCAGCCCAAATCCGGAACTAAGCCTGAGTGTAAGCCTAAGTCTAACCTTAAGCCTGATACCAAGATCAGCCTAAGACTAACCCATTGGACCAAAATAAAAGCTCTGTTCTTTTTCACTTGCTCAAAATGGTCCTGGCCAAAAGTGCTTTGTCCAATCGCTCGGCCCCATTTGAATCGTTGTCTAGCATTTTTTGTGTATCGGAATTCTGGTCTTGAATTCCACAAACCTGTCGCAAAAATCCACCAAATCCATGAATCTCCGAGTGGCTTTTGCGCAACATAGGTTCCGACAATCGCTGCGACTCCGACACTCCTCGTACGAGTAGTGGCTCGGTGAGCTCTGGGGGCACAGCGTGCGATGCTTGACCACTCACAGGCCCATGCGCCGTGTGTGAATCCTGTAAATAAATTATAAATTGATTGTCAGGTACGGAGGACATACAGTACATAATTTGTGGCAGTGGTGTCGTCCGGGGGAGAGATCTTACCCGCTAGTAACCGGTATCTTGATTTTTTCAGCCAGGGTTATCTGGTACATATCTTGACCAGTTATCTGTTGTCCAGGGGTGTCCTACCTAAAATATTTTCCGAAGACCGTATAAATCGAACATTCTTGCCACAAAAAGTTCAAAATCGCTTGCTGACGCAAGCACAACCCCTAAAATGACCATTTTTACACTTCACACACCAATTTTGCTTAATTGTCCTCTAAAAATTACTTTTTTGAACGAGCCCCTGGGCATCTGATATCTTTTATTCTGTGGGGGCACCTCCGGCCCTGGTACCCGAGAATTTTCATTTTGGGTAACCGGTATCCGAAAGTTTTTGATTTTGGGTATCCGTTATTTTTGACTTCCCAACGACACCACTGATTTGTGGGCACACTGTGCATCTACCCTAGCCCACCATGTGTACCGTAAAGGTGAATGGACACTTGAGCAGAGCCAGTGCAGACAATTGAACACAGTTTTGAGCAAAAAAAAGAATCTAAAAAGGGGCTAGGATTCAACTTAAGCCCAAGTGTACGCCTTAAGGGTGTAAGCGCGACAAGAAGCTAGGCTTACGCTTAAGATATTGGAGCCAAGCGTAGAACCTGTCCTTTTCAAATCTCGTTTTTTCTTTGTTCAAAGCGCTCGGTTGTCCGGCTTACCGGCTGAACAATGCCCGAGACCAGAACAACAACGAACCTGTCTGCTGTAGTGCGAGTGTGTGCCGAAACTGCCGTGCCGCGACAACGGTGTTTCGGTGTAGTACTCAGCCGCATCAAACTGCTGCTCAGCGGGCAGAGGCGGGTCGATCGGCACTGCTGTTGTTGGACCCAGATAGAACTTGGGACGATCGCCTGCAAATTGGGACCATCGATGTGTGATATGATGATGCAGCTTTTGTGCCATATGTAATGTCACACGACAAACCTTGCGATTCAAAAAGTGCACTAATGGTCCACGTGCATGTACACGAGGTCTGTGAGCGGTATGAACTTTTGCCGGAGGCCGACGCATCCGCATTTGCCAATTCTTGGTTTGGGACCTATTTTGTGATACACCCGGCGCACTAGTTTTGACCAACGTAAAAGTTGGTCATATTGTAATAGGAGAACATCCACGTCCGGCAAAGACTGATACCATGCCATGTTTATGCCCACGTCTTCCTGCTTGGGCTATCGTTGGTTTGGCTTGTTATTTGGATGGATAACTCAAAATTACACCCTAACAATTAGCCGAAGTCACTGGTCACTCTTTATGTTGGAAATCAACACCATATGCGAACTAACCAGCGAGTAACGCTAATGCAGCGTCATCGGCCGTGAGCTGGCATGGTGCGGTGGGAGTCAATGCGATAGTTGACGTGCATGCGCTGGTCTCTGGTGCTGTTGGCGATTGGATGGACGCCGGCACCGGTGTTTCGAGGATTTCATGCTCTTCGATCACCTCGAGTTTGGGCGCTTGTGCCAGACTCGGTGCAGTGCTCGCGTATGCGTCATGCGTCTGTAGGGTAGAGGCTGGTTGATGTTTCGTTCACCATATTGTTGGTCTGGCAAAATGAGTATATTGGTGCCGTGCGTTGATGCGCATTGTATGTAGTACATCTGGCTCGCGCTTCTGCAGTGAGGCTTTCAAGAAAACGATCACTGCTATGTAAGTTCGGAACCAGTTGTGCGCCATTGAAACTCATACACACGGTACTAATATTTTGAATTAATCACATTGATAGCGGAACAGCAAAAGTCGTTGGAATGCGGAAAATTATATTCGTGGTGCGATACTGAACTTTGAGCACGAAGCACGCGTGAACGCGGGTGATACTGCTGATACATAAGGTAGAATTGATAAAAACTTTGATATACCCATGTTGGTTTTAGTATTGTTTTTTTAGAAATAATTATGTAGATCAAGCTACAGAGGCTTGACACAGCAGCGACACGCATATGCATGGAAATGATAAAAAATAAAATTGTGGAATAATCAAACTCACCTGATCAAACTCATCTGACAGGTCTAGCTGTTAAACGTCAACCCGAAATTATACTAGTGATAGCAAATTTCCAAGCAAACGAATCTGAGAACAATCAATTTCGTGAGCACGAAGACTCACCGAAAAGTCTGACGCAGCCAGTGTGCCGGCCACATCGGCTTGCCAGGCCACAAGATCGGTCTGCGAGCCGTCGGTCGTTTGACCACTGTCGGCACTTGCCACAGTGTCAACTGGAAACGACAGGAATGCAGCACATTTGTTGACTGAGATATGGACGATATCGAATAGAGTGGCTATAACGCAGTGCCGTGGCTTGGTCGTATGACTTCTTCATTAATGATAGTATTTCGGAATTTGTTGATGTCGCTAACTTCAGTCAGCGTAAAAGAGGTTCCGAAATAGCATAAGAACTTCTGCGTACTGTATGTTGGTCACAAATAGTGGCATCAGTAAGATTCTTATAACCCACACGGCCAAGTGGAGATGGGAACAGATCACCAAGTATGATACAGCAGTTTTACCCAGTCGTCATCAAAAAACTGACCCGAAGTCTGCCTGGACGCATTATTCACTTCCGGATGCGGAGGGATCAGCAGTCCTTTCGAGTCGTCCGCATCGTCAGTGGGCAAGGATGCCACCGATGCTTCCGTGTCCTCCGGGATCGCCTCCAATCCTCCGCTCACATCTGGCACAACCGCGTCATCTGAGGAATCAATGGTGTTTCATTGGTCTGCGCAATGCATGTCGATGGTAGACTCGAACGAACTAACCGGAATTGTCTGCCATGCTTGTTCCAGATGATCCGATTATAAATTGAAAATTTATTTTAGGTATATATCCCTGAAGTTCGACTCCGCGCGCGAATATCGACAACGTTCAAAGTTGAAAGGTTACGGTAGAAATAGCGACGTAAACGTAATTTATGAAGACCCAATCAATATTCCGATTAATCAGTGAGGTTCATCGTTATCGCACAGCCACAGATCAAATCAATCGATGTGGACAGTCGATCTTTTCTTACGTCGACGACCTCGCTGCCGTGCACTGCCGAGTAGTCGGTTGTCACGTGACGACGCCAACTTGAACAACGCTCAACTGGCCAGCGCGAAATAATGCTGATGTTGGGGGCCGATTAAATGGAGTGGCTGTCGGAAGCTGAAAATGTCCGGTGTTCGGGCCTGGATCGACCAAAAATCAAGTAAAAGTTGCGCATATCAAATGTTCTGGAAATGAAGCGCGCTAATGTTGTTTTGCAATAGTTACACTGAACAAGATAGCGCTACATTTTCATTGGAAAATTCTCTACGTCACTAATCTGAGATTTAGTTTATCTTCGTCTGAACATGTCAGGCGATGGTTTCGGACCACACATTTGTTATTGCGATGTGTAAACAAGAGCGCCTGGACACGAAATCTTCTAGAATGCAGGAAATCTGCAGGTACGTATAAAGCTGGTCGACTAAAAATATTGACAGCTGGGTACTGCACCCACCTTGGTGCACATCTCTGCCTAATAGTGGACACATGTGGCCCAGGACGTGCGCACACAAAGGGTCATAAAACGTCACTGGCTCGATCAGAGGTGCCCAAACCAACATGTAGTAGACGCAGATAAAGAGGCAGCTGTGCCCGGACCCAAACAACGCGATCGTGCAGTAACGAAAACAGAAGCTGTGAACGTCAACAACAACCGCTGGTCCATAAAATGAAATGTGAAATCTTGAAATAACTGCGTTTTGTGCAGTCCGCCCTAGATGTTGTGATTGCAGTCAGGACGCCCCACTATGTGCCATTCAAACGTTCTTCAATGTATGCGCCTGGAAGCGAATAAAACGACGAAGCTGCAGTTTGCTTATTACGAAACAGATGGTTTTGTTTGTTATAAGGGTTCACAATAACGAACTTTTACTTTACCTAATCAAGCGGAGACCTGTGTACGTAGATGCGCTCTTTCTTGCTTGTGATCCTGTGACTCAGATGCCTCTGCGTACGTGCAGCTCTGGTATCAATAGCGGCAGTCTGCGGCAAAAAAAACCGTTGAGCCACAGCTTCACATCGTTTCGTTTTACACCCGAAAGGCAAGATCGTAATAAGCTAAACGCTCAGCAGTGAGCACAGGCAAAACATTTCGCAAAAAAATGTGTATAGGTTGTACATAGTGCTACTCTGGCTGCAAAACCAAGCAGAGCCAGGCTCCGACTCAGCACGCCGGCTAATGCTTGTTGTTGGTTGTTTGTTATGCATTTGCTGTTGCTGCATAGCTCCACAGTTGTGTAATCGATATACTAATCGGCTTAGTGAGCGCTAGCGGGAGGGCAAAAGAATAATATAATAAAAGATAAACTTTGAGAGACTTGTCGTGCGCGCGTAAAATGCTTTTATGACCGTCAGCGTCAATTATGTAACCAGTCAAACAACTGCGCACCGCTAATAGTGCGATAATACAATTATACAAACATGCGCACAAGTATACGTAAAAATACCGATTTTGTCAGTTTTCGATTCAGTCGGCAGTTCTAAAATTCTAAATACCTGGCGGGTAGCAAAGGGCAACACAACCTGTGAGTATATGTGCATGTGCGTATTGCTGTAAACAACCGGGCATTGCCGAGCGCGCAGTGATTGATTGTCTTCCACGATATTTCACCGCTGCCTCTGCGCACCCAATGATGATGCCGTGCATGTGTAAAAACAGATAATATGAAACTGGGGGCCTGTTTTTGCCAGTAAACATGCATCTACGATGGGTTTTTGGGAATTGACTGTCTGAATGATAAGCTTATCTGATCACTGAGCTGGCATATACCTGATTCAAATACCCAACAAATTTTTGGTAACGATACGCATACGCAAATCACATCCCGCTTGGTAATGTGCACATGTTTTCTTTTCAATTCAACATTTCTGCAACTGATATCTCGAAACTGATAACAACAACAGCATGCAATGCAGGAAAGCTGGTGTGCGCGCATGTTTTGCTCCCTTCGATTGCAGATCTGAGTTGTCAAAAATAACCGAATCTAATGTATGGCTACATTCAATTGATACTGTATATTGCCCTTTAAATTCCGAACGATTGAAGAGAACCATAGGTCTTACTGGAATTTTGATTTGATCGAGACAGTAGGTTATCTAAGCAACTGTACTGAGCACAGTTCTTCAACCAAGCCGGGTAGGTGGGCAGGCATAGTCGAGTTCCCAGAATAATTTGAATGCGAAGTGTGATTAAGAAAGGAAGAAAACCTCATCATATGCAAATGCAGCAGGCATTTGGGAAAGTCTGCATGTCTGGGGAAATGTTGCAAGAAAATATCATTGATTTTCAAGTAGCACGCCGAAAGCAAAAAACAGTGGCATTTGAATCAGATGGAAGTCGGTCAGAATGCATGGTAAAAAGAACAGACATATGGCGTACGCGAGTGCGCTTATCCGATAAAAACCGCCGCGCAGAGAGCGTCATCCGCAAGGAATAGGTCCAAACGTACAGAGCAACATGACGCAATATTGCGCAAAATGTACACACAAGCAGATTTGCAGCGGCTAGCACCCACGTAGGGCGGAATTATCGTGCAAGCATGGACCAACCTGGCTCACTGGATGTAGCTTGGCTTGGACGGGCACTACACTCTGTTTCTATGGTCTCTCTCTCATACGCACACACAAGCGCAAGCTGCAACGCTGCACAGCCAGCCGGCTGGGATAGTTACCCTGTCCGTACGCTGCTGTGCGCAAGGGTGTGGTTATATATGGCCGATTCTCGGTCTTCTGCTGTATGTACCTATATATGTGTTGGTTATACGTGTATGTGCATATGCAGTTAGTGGGGAGTCCTGCAGGGCAGTTTGTAGCGGAAGATGTCAGCCAGAAAGCTAGATGTTTCATGGGTCACACACTCGAATGTCAGAAGTGTTCTCTGAATGTTTTTTTTTACGTATTTTCGCAAAATGTCAGAAGTGGATTCTTGTTCAGTGTTGTTGCTGATTGTTACAATCATGTGATCAGCAAATGCAATATGCTATTAGAAATCCAACAGTATCATAAACATCGGACCGGAAACGAACCAGCACATCAAACCCCAAGTAAACACACCAAGCTAGGCCAGTTATCTCCAGGAATGTATCGCTTCGATGCGTGCACACATGGGTACAGAACAGGTATTATGTACTGTACTTGTATTTAGTCAGTGTGCTGCTTCTCTCAGTTGAGCTCTTGATGCCGACTGGCATTCTTGTGCGGGCTGCATGGTTTGTGGGTCGATGAACGGCTGCTTTTCTGAGGGTGGCTATGGAAAATGTTGAAGAATGTTAGTGCCACATATCATTGTCATTCATCGAGCATCAACCAAAGGTGGTTGATGGTTTTCTAACGTAGATGCATTGGTCCTGTACCCGGGTCTTCGGTGTTTTTGCATCAGCGTTCCACTATATTATAGTATTATAGTCTAGTCTACCGTCCTTGTGTGTGGTGGCATGATCGCGGAATCCCAGCATTTTCGATCACGGAAGAATATTCATAACGGGTATCCCTATTATAGTGGTCATTTGGAGGGAATTAACCCCAGATTGGAGACCAAAATATCGTTAAAAAATTTTGATACTAAAGAGAGTTTCACTTGTACACTGTCTACTACATATATCTCTGCTATATGAGCTTCATCTTTCATGTCTGCAATACTCAGAAGCGGACACAACTGCCTCTTTATGTACGTGTGGTACTAATATCTCCATTCAAGCACGCGGCTGAGCCACTGGGGAACGTGCCAAGACGCTTTCTGCGATGTTTTTGCCGCGCTTTCCAAACTGGCAACTGTATGAAAATCAACCTAAGTGATGCACGTTAAACATTTGGTTTCTATTCTTTCCGTGTAGAGACTGCCTCAAGGGAATGAATCAAGCTGAAGATTAGGAGTAAACAATAGTAATCTAATTTTGTTATAATTTATTCCATCTTCAAGACAGAAAGGCAAGCTGCTTTTATGCAAAAACAACAAAAAATGCACAGAAACGCATAGTTGACTAGAAAATCGTTGCAAAAATAAAATGGCATCAAGAACATAGAATATACCAACAAATTGCAATCTAACAATTTTATCATTTCGGGCACGCTTTGGGACTTCAGCACGCTGTCAAAAATCTGAGATAAAAATTCGTGATAGATTTGATAAAATAAAAAGAAAAAGATTTGTTAGAATTTTATCTCAAAGAACATCGTAAATCTGAGTGAGGCACCATTGCAAGACTACGCCGTGTTGTTGTCACAGGACACATTCACATACACATATGCACAGTAAATATTGTTTTTTTGACAGTGAATCATGAACGGAAACGTCGACCAAACGTGTTAAATTTTACAAAAAACCAGCTACACATAGTGCAGCTGGATTGGAGTGGCAATTTCATTAAACAGATATTTCTAATATTCT
The DNA here is from genome assembly GCA_030248065.1 of Rhynchonema sp. JSB1_4. Classification (NCBI taxonomy): domain Eukaryota; kingdom Metazoa; phylum Nematoda; class Chromadorea; order Monhysterida; family Xyalidae; genus Rhynchonema; species Rhynchonema sp. JSB1_4. Next base: position 16,769 of record JASAMV010007815.1, on the reverse strand, counting down.
ACTTGACAGTTTTCTTAAAATAAAATTTATTATTCCGCGACTTTTCAAGCCCGGCCGATTCAGGCCCAGCATGTTTGACCCATTTATAGGCTTAGGCTAGGCTCCAGCCGGGCCTGAACCTGTGCCCGGGACTGAATCGTCGCACAATAAAAATTTATTGTATTAGAATATCAACATTGTCAGTAATAATAATAAGCTTTGGACATATCACAAGGTAGTACCAACGTGATTGGGGAGGGCGCATCAATGCTAGAGCGGGGTCACGGCTCCACTGGTACATTCTCGAAGCTGCAAAAAGTGGCATTTACGGAATTGTGGCACGTAAAGCTCGTGACGGGGTTACCATCGGGCTTGCCTGCGCTGAAGCTTATGTAAAGCTAAGCGTGGGCCCAAACCAAAAGCTAAACCACTATTGGTAGTATTGCACTGATGAACTGATTCAAGTAACTAGAGATTACCAGTCCGTTCTCTAAAAGAACAAAGAGAAATTCTCGCGCATTTGCTAATTGGCTGCTGAACGCATGAGTGCAAATTAGCGCGTCAGGAATTGTTCTGTGTTCTCTCAGAAAACGAAGGACAGTTATAGACGCTCAGGCATAATGTGAACGTTACTCACCCATTCTGTGTTTGTGGATACCCCGTACTTTGCAAATTGTTGTCTCGTTGTTGTTGACTGGCCAATAGCCATGTCGGATTGTTTATGGGCGGAGTCGACAACAACGTTGATTGGCTGCTGCTGGTCGTTGATTGGCCATTGCACAACGCAGATGGCTGCTGTTTCATGGGCACGTCGCCGTCGTTTGTTGTACACTGCTCGTGTATCCTCTTGAATCTAAAATGTGATAATGGATGAAGCATTACGATTAGGTTATGACAATCTTATCGATATCTCAACCAGTTGAAGGAATTCTGATTGATCCCGGCTTGCAGTCTTGCACGAAAAAAGCAAACATTGTGGAATGGAATGGAAATCGATCGGAATTATCCAGTCTAGGCACAAACATGAAACATGATAGGGCACAACAGGATAACGATTCGCTATTTTACAGAACAAAAACTCAGCAAAGAGTTGTGTCGTTGAGTAAAACGCAATCACGTCACAGACGAAACACCATGCAACGCATCACTGGATCGATAGAAAAAAGACAACTCTGAAGCACGCACAAAAAAAGAAATTGACAAAAATGGTTAAGCAGTCATAAAGAGAGAGCACTGAGAAAGCTCTGAACACAACTTCAATCCGCTTACCGTTTGCAGTTCATCAGTACTTGAGAAAAAAAGGGTTAGTTGTAACAACCAACGAACATAACACAACTCAAGTCATTTTGTTAGTGAAAACTTGAAAAGGACAAATGGTAAAAGTATGTGTTGACTAACTTTTTGCGGGACTCTCTCATAAACTTCTGTATCTTTCTGGCGGCCGCTTGTCGTTTTCGCATGTAGTGACCTCTGTAATCAACAAAACAGTGAACTGCTTTATCTCACAGCAAATGTATTAGGAGGGAGCCGCAGAATGCTTTCGATCGACTCACTAAGAGGAGACGAGACTGTGCAATCTAACTCTTCGGCCCACCTGTAGGCATGTTGAATCCTGCTGGCAGCCACGTGTTGTCGCCAACAACAGTCATTCCGTTTCTCGTCGCCGGCGTCCATCTTATGACCAATTGGACATTGACACTCGTCTGGATTGTAGTCGACGTCAAAATGATGACGATGCGATGTGAGAAGCTCGGCATCTGCTTATTTAAAGTATGTTTGAAACATCAGCCAGCCGGCTCGGTGTCGAAAACATAGTGTCTTGGACTGTTGGTCACTTGATTTTTTTGATTCCACGATATGTGTTACTGTGATGCCACTGATTTCGTCCAACTCTAAAGGTGGTCGGAGTCACATGACCAAAATAAGCAACCCGGTATGTTTGATATGGTCAAAATGTCAGCCAGTTTGATATTTGATTTTGATGTGCCGCTAGTAGCCTGAGTGGGTCATATTGGCGAATCAGGAACAACTGTGCACGTACGCCCTATGAGCTTAATGCCATATGAGCGTCGAGCACATGTACTGTACAAAGTTCCCACATCGTGTATGTGCACAACAAATCAGCGAACTCACCACTTCCCGTACTGCTGGCGTGTTTCGACGCGCGGTAGAGACGAAAATGTTTCTGTATGAGCAAGGCCGCATTGTGCAATTTCTTGAAGTAGCAGTACTGAAATCAGAAAATGGAACATTTCAGCATTTCGTGTCACGATCAAATATAGCAGCCCAGCTCAGGGCGGTGCCTACCTGTTTATAGCGTCGATAGTAACTTTGTATGGTGACGGCTGCCTGTATCTCAGCCTCTGTCTGTCGTTGATGCGTGCGACGCACTTTGTACGAGCGAAACGCATTCTGGATGATACGGGCTGCTTCGTAGAGTTCACGTTGCTCGCGATCTGCAGGTTGTTGGGATAAAATGGAACACACTAACAATGAACTTGGAATATTTGTGTCGAGCGTATATGTATAAGCACCCAGTTCTCTTCTTTCGGAACGATGTGCCTGTGGTTTTTCTATCAGAGCACACACAACACAATACAGAAAATTGGAATGTGTTTTTCAGTATTGTGAGTGCTGATTTTTATGCGAAATGTGTGGTTCTTGATCTGGATTTTTTCGGACAGACATCGGTGAGCATGTCACGCAGAATCACACGCATCTAAAACGGCACCAATATACCGAATTTATCATCCCACCCAAATAGTATGATGAATCGAATGCTTACTTCTACGAATGAGAATAACAGCGAGTGACCCCATGTGGCTGTTGGTGTTATCGGGGTGGTCAACGGCCGATTCGATTGGTGGATTGGGTGCCAGCGTTATTCTGTCGCTTAACAGATTTGGGGCAGTCTTGGTGGAAAATTTGGTTTGAAACTGTCAAGTTTGGGTGTGAACTGAAACACGTGGCGCAGTTTTTACATTTGTGTGTGAAAAAATCGCTGAACCTATAGGAGGTCGGGAGAAGAAATGAACGACACCACCACAATAGTGACGTGAGCGTGCGCATGATTTTGTTTGTGCATTAATTGTGAACCCCGATAGAGTCTTTTGTCATGCATATTGTATGCACAGTCTAAAAATCTATATGTGTATGTACATCCATTTGGAAAATGTACCTGCGCGTAAAAAATAGTTGTCGAGATCGAACAAAAAGGTTGCGGTTGCACAAGATGTGCATGTTATACATTAGTTTTCAGACAATGCATAAGGAAATCTTTGAACATTCTTATCTTAAAACAAATTTGTTGCGCGAATGAGTGATGTTTTATTGACGGGTCTCAAGTCACTCAAGAGAACAGTGCAGTACATAAGGAGAGAAACTATTACATACTGTATGTACATGTGTATGTGGCCAATGGTTACTCAAACACAACACACTACTGTACAATAATATGTGTATTATGAGGTATTATACCTACGTGTGGCATTATTATGAGTAGTTTCAATAAGTTTTTCATCAGGACCCGCAAACTTGCTTCTGGAGCATTTTTTTAGAAAACTTGTGACAAAATCGGCACTGGACTCAGACGTGCATGCGATGGCATATGACGTGTTTGTTTCAAGCTTAGCGGCTGTATGTCCTTGAAGTTTGATCTCAATTTACTCACTGAACTTTTGCGTGCAAGCTTGCTCCAGCTATACCGTATGTATCCACCCGTATTACCTCCCATTAGGCTAACTGACATAAAATCAAAAGTGACACGAGCGTCGATGTTAAGTTAACTTATGAATAATGAATGTTCTGACAGGGACAGGTGCACATTAACTATGTATACATGCCGAGGCTTAGCTGACTTGATCGGTTATGTCAGCATGCTATCATGTTTTAGACATGAAAATTATATGACCATATTTTCGATTGGAAAATCATTTTAGTTTGAATCGAAGATGCTGTGATATACACAACATACACAGAGCTGTAGTTACATTAGTTATACAATAATTATCGTATGGTGAATGACTATAGGTTGTTAGCGACGCAACAATTGAAGATTATATACAAGATTAGAACAGCATTACAATCATTAAGCTGGATTGGATGCTGAAGCCGAGACTTATACATGGCGCGGGCGGAATTTCGGCTGTTCTGGGGCCGCGAGCGTTTGTAAAGCGATAACGGACGCTGGTAAAACGCTTTATCTTATTCGTGCGAAGCGCCCAAACTTACTACGGAACAACCAAATGCATATACTGTACATACCTCCAGAGCACAGAATGGCGCACGGAGGCTGTGGTGTGAGCACAGTTGCGAGTTTGCACCAAACTTTCGCAGATGTCTGCTTTTCTGCCACAATACTGCTTGGAACATCATAACTTGGCTTGTCCACATTTTGTTCATAGCCTATATTTCCACTACAGCTTACATGTGATCTAGTGTGCCTAATTTTGCTTTCTGGGGAAATTCCATGATTTGGAACAAAAATGTTTCAAAACGGCGGGCGGTACTTTCTGAAAATCTCCGGTGGACGCAACAGCAGTGTGGAGCGTTGTGAAGTGCGCAGCCAACCAGGGCCAAGGGGCTAACACTTTCTGCAATTGTACATTCTTCTTTGTGTTGTGAACAGCACATTTGCGATCTGTTGGAAGGTGGGAGTTTACTGACTGCGCCACTGTTATGTTGCGTGCGGAATATTAGTACCGCGCATACAAGAAGCATTCGCGCTCTTTTGCACGTGAATGATTCCCAAGTTGTGGCGCAACAACTCATACCGAATCGAATGCGTGTGAGACAATGAGCGTGCAAAGTGATCGGTGTGTTTTGCACGCATGACACTAACATTCCCGATGTTGGACAGAAACGTTTATGCGTGCGCCTTTTGTTGGTTTGGCTGATATCACCCAAAGTTGACCACGGGCCTTGAGAAATAAAATACGTATTTCAATGACGCGCGTGCGAGAAGCAACCTCACTATTGTGAAGGTTTGGTGAACACATTCATGTTACACTGACGTACGTATAATTTATTTTGTTAATGCTGCTGACATTAACACACGTGTGATTAACACATCCACACATAAATGAAAGATCACTTTAAATTTAGTCACCAGATGTGCTTCAAGTACGGACGGGAACCAACTTTGATCAGCTGGCGCAAAGTTCACATGATGCATGTAATGGTTATGTAGTTGCAGAAACATGTTACCGTCTGGACATTGTACATACAGCATGTCGTGTTTTAAAGTGACTCTACAATTGATCGTTGACCGCGTTTGTTTGCAGCCATTTTGTCAGAATATGAAGACTAGGTGTCAGAAACCCAGATTTAGGGAATGGATTTTCAACTCGTTGCTTTGTGATGTTTCACGGAGCCCACATATTTTCACAGGAGGAGAAAAAATGAAAAAAGTTTGAGGCGGGCCTGTGCAAGACAGAAGGTAATCCAATCTAAGATATTTTCAGCGTTTTATACACAGACGTTTCTCCATTAAACGAGATATAAAGCATTGCACGAAACGCCAGGTGTGGCAAATGATAAACGAAACACTCCGAAAAATCAAGCCTTTTTGAAGCACCCTTTTACTGCTGTGTAATTTTAGGCATCTGTGGTGAATGAAATTAGTTGTCAATTGCAAATAAAAATCGTCAAATTATCCTGCGTTCAGGATGTGCTTTTCGTTTTTCAAAACCCTACACAGCTCACACAGTGTTTACCACAACATGCGCAAGGCAGCCATTCCACAGCGCACACACACGACAAAGCTGGCCAGCTGAAACATTGCTGTGTTGTCGCTGTGCCGGCTGTGTGTTGACGTTGTGTGTGCGCTGTGGAATGGCTGCCTTGCGCATGTTGTGGTAAACATTGTGTGAGCTGTGTAGGGTTTTGAAAAACGAAAAGCACATCCTGAACGCAGGATAATTAGACGATTTTTATTTGCAATTGACAACTAATTTCATTCACCACAGATGCCTAAAATTACACAGCAGTAAAAGGGTGCTTCAAAAAGGCTTGATTTTTCGGAGTGTTTCGTTTATCATTTGTCACACCTGGCGTTTCGTGCAATGCTTTATATCTCGTTTAACAAAGAAACGTCTGTGTATAAAACGCTGAAAATATCTTAGATTGGATTACCTTCTATCTTGCACAGGCCCGCCTCAAACTTTTTTCATTTTTTCTCCTCCTGTGAAAATATGTGGGCTCCGTGAAACATCACAAAGCAACGAGTTGAAAATCCATTCCCTAAATCTGGGTTTCTGATTCCTTGCCTTCATTTTCCAAAGAAATGGCTGCCAGCAAACGCGGTCAACATTCAATTGTAGAGGCACTTTAATGATAGCAATATACTGTATGTACTGTACATAGGTTCGTATTGCAAAGAAATAAGCGCATTAGCTTAGATAGCTGATGAGTCATTATTTGATCCAGCAACTGATTAGGGAGAGAGGTTGTTCCCTCACAGAAGCATCGACCGGAAAGGTTATGATTTTGCTGTTGTGTGTAATGTAAATAGCGCTGAGTCAAGTTTCCGGTCACGGCTGCTACGAGCATCGCAGGATGAAAATATTGTGGGCTGCTCGTTTGAGCGATTATAAAAATGTTCATGGACCAGGGCTAGAATATATGGCCCAACGTACGCACCAAGGTGCGGAGCCTAAAATAGTGGTCACGTAACGCTGTCTTGACATTGTTATAAACTAACTTGGCCCATCTGGGCTGAGCAGCAAAAAATATCAGCCAGAAACGAAATTCGACTCTTCGAATCCAACGCCAAGTTGAAAGCACTATGGAAAACGTCGGGCCGACTAAAAAATTCCGTTCTGGTGACGAAAGCACAATTTGAAGTCTCACACCACACTTTGCCATTTTGATGACGTCAATGTGACACAAGGGTGATCCGGCTGGCTTTCTGTCACCTGATACCACCGCCGGTGAAGAGGGCGCCATTGCGCGGTTACTTGGTGACCTGTCCTGGTTCGGTTCTGGCAAAACCCCGTTGCCGAAATATTTATTATACCCAGTCGTGAAACATTAGCACCCTTATGCGCTTTTTGACGAGGCAGGAGACCGTATGTGTAGGTGCTTGCCTGTTTGCCTTGATGATGTTTCACAGTGACGATTTATTGTCAGGAATTTGTGGGTCTTTGAGAACTGACTGGGACCGATCACCAAGTTTGGCATAAACATTCAACTCTGCTGACATTCTGATATGATGACATGTTCTTCTGAGAATCGTATTCGTTCACAGTGCACTTTTGTTACAAGCAAATGACGGACATAAAGCTCCGAGAGGTGAGCATTGTTCCAACATAGGGGCCAAAGGTCAAGTTCCGTAAAGTGTGAACACACCAATACACCCGTTGTTATATCATTTGACAGGGTCATAACCCAGACGTCATTTTTTGTGTCGTGAAAGGTGAGAGATTTCGGGATTCGGTCGGAACCCAGACTTCCTGCTGTCTGCGCAGCTTGATTGACGTAACAATGAACTGGATAATCTGACATCTAACCTATTGATTCGCGATGCGTCTCGTATTGCACGCAACTGGAAACAAGCAGTGCTCGCATGAACAATTGTCATTCGCACGAGCAGCACTAACATTCAGGATTAAGGATAATACCCCTGGATAATGCCAAGTCATCACCGGATAATAGCTGGAATTCCACAACCCAAAAAGCAGTGCAGCTGAGAGCAGATAGCTGTCACATATCCGTCTCATAGCAAAATATGATGAACCACTGTGACGCACTTTGAGCCTTGACGTTGCAGACGCAGAAAAACGCCGTTTGGGCACGCATTTGTGAGGTTTATAGTTTGTGTCGCGCGGTTGGGTGATGTTTTATGGCCGAAAACAATTGCTCTTGTTGTTCGTTGCTTCTGTTGAACAACCACTAAGTTTGGAGAACGAACATTTTCGATGAATAAATGAGCTGCTTGGTCGTTGTCGTTTAGAAAACGCTGCCACAACAACAGCTATAGATGTTCGATTTGTAATATTGGTGCCGATCGTGTAAGTTTGATTTTGAGCAGTGTATAAGTTTGGCATTGCGAACAGGTATAGTGTGCATCCTGTGGTGCATAGTAGATCAGGGGTTGCAGAACTGAGAACCACGCTGTGCTTTTGAAGGTGCGGGCTGGCCTGCTCATATGCACGGAACGAACACTCTGAATTTCTATTGCAACAACAGCAACCTTAGTACTTGAGATTGCATTCATCGGGCTTGCTCATATTGTCAAAACGTTTGCATTTGGCGTTGACCAGCCTTGGCTACCGGTTTCGAAGGCTTCGAGTTTTTTTACGCGAGCGCGATGAATTTTGCGCACACAAAATCTGGACGCGAAATGTTTGAAAACAATTTTGTGCACCACTTCACCTAAACTCTTGGTGATTGACAACAAGCTGAAAGCAATATGATAATCGAGCAAAAAGTGGTTGTTGCTTGCTTTGCCCCACGTTACATCAGGCCAACAACTGAATTGGACGTAAAGGATTGGGTTGAGCTGGCTCTAGAAGCGCTTCCGTTGTGGAACAAAAACTTCAAAAGAGCTACATGCAGTATGTACATAGTCAAACGGCGAATGTGCTGAGGTAAGATTGGCGCCCAATCCACAAATTTTTGAATCGGGGCATCAAACTAATTCTCTCGCAACTCACCTGTTACACAGAAATTTCGTCAAGTTATGAGACTAGTAGCACGTAATGTAAGTACATATGTATATGTGCTTATGCGTATGCTGAGTATCATCAGAAAGAAATGCTAATCACACCCACCAGTCAGTCTGAGATCATTGAAATCCTGCGCCAACGGACTGCATCGGTCCCTTATTGTCCTTGCCAGGGCAGGGTTTTGTTGCAGAAAATCATTTAGTTCGGCCGTTTTCTGCGTTGACGACGCTCTCGATGGACACGGGGATGAACAGGATTGGCCAACGGAATCGCCAGACGGGTGAAGGGCCGAACCGGTGCCGAACAGACAATCGGACTGCTGATCGAAGGGCGATTGATTGTTGTTGAAACTGAAAGAAACGTGATCGGGTCAAAAACGTCTTCAAGGTATTGCCTGAACTATTATAAAAATAAAAAACAAAAGCAAAGCAGAAAGGAGTGTATCCAAACCGAAATTCCGTGAGATTGAATGACGGTGCATCCGGTTGCAATGTGCTGTTGAAAAACGTGTTGAACGTTTGTGTGTCCAGACAGGCACCCAAATCAGCACTTTCATCCTCAGTCGGGCCAACATTCATCGTACTTGACAAGAACGGATTCGACTGCGATGGCAACGCTCTGTAAAGGCGCAAAGTATTCCGGTGAATGCTTATGCGCACGACACGAATGCAGCGCTGAACCCTCTCTATGGTGACAATCAATGTATACAATGGTTCTCCCCCTTACAGTGAACATTTTTCACCGTCATTCTGGAATGACGATGGTCCCAATCATGTGAGTGATTACAAAGAAGGTCGTACTCTAATCTTATACATTTGACTAGTGAGTAACTTTCCGGTAACAGCCACGTTCTCTGAGCAGAGCTACAATGGGCTCTGTTACGAAAGGGGTTCCAAATGAGACCCAACTGGGATTCTGATTCAGAGATAATTATTTTCAAGATCGGATTTCCCACGTATTGCTTGCTGCATATTCCAGAATTGAGGCCCAGTCCATAACTGGAAACCTCGCACCAGGGTTGGAAAAAAAAATTTTTTTTAAACAAGTTTTTTTTAAAAAAAATTTTTTTTAAAAAAAAAAATTTTTTTTTTAAAAGTCTGAGATACGGGGAAATTTTACCAAATTTGCCCAAAAAACGCGCAAAATCGCGAAAAAATGCAACTTTAATTGACAAGTCACTTTTGTGACTTGGTTTGCATCACTTATCAAGGGTGTTTACGTCATTTAGGTGCGATCCAACAGTCTGTGCTTGTTATGGACCTATGATTGCTGCTCTGTGGTATCGGACACAACAGTTTGTGGCCGAATAAGCAAGATTCACTCATAAACCACACAGAATTGAGAATATAAGCTGCAGAAATACTTGTCGGGTAGCTGAATCAGTCGTATATGACCGACCTGATGGGGTATGACATCGAAGAACCATGTAGGTACGTTGCATACTGTGTCCCGTGTATCACGGGAAGGTATAATAACATCATTTGGGGTATCTTAGGTACCAAATACATGCCCCAAAGGTGATTTTGTGAAGAAAATTTTTCGACCCTTGAGAAAAAAATGACAAAAAATTACCCCCGAAAAGGCCATTTTTGGACGTTTTGGAACATTTTGTTCCCCCGAAAATTTTTAAAAAAAAAATTTTTTTTTTAACAAAAAAAATTTTTTCAAAAACCTTTTTTTTTTAAAAAAAAATTTTTTTTAAAAAAAAAAATTTTTTTTTTGCCCAACCCTGCCTCGCACACGAAAAAATACCCACCTGGTTTGTTGCTGTACGAACGCGTTAGCGCTGTTCTGCGTGGATTCCGTATCGAACAGACCAAACCGTGGAAAACGATCGATATTCGTGCTGCTGCTCGGCTGCTGTGATTGCACTGCGTCCACTGGCTTGCTAGCTGTAAATTGGCTGATGTTTCACCAGATGATCGAATGTGTGCATAGCAATTCATTCGGAGTCACTGCTGTCACTAGGCAGGCGAGGATCACAATTCACTACGATGTCCATTTTTTTGTTTTGATTTTTTTTTTTTTTTTTTTTTGTTAGCTCAAACTGGAGGCCTGTTTTTTTTTGTTAGCGAAATGGAAAGTATAACACTAACAACACAAATGAGAATCTAGATTTAATAACACGGTGTATGGCAGTTGGCATTCCACCCAAGCAAGGTGGCAAGTGCTACACAACTGCTGTGTGCGTAAAAGTTCGCGAGTCACGCCCATACGAACACAACTATGTAATACTATTCGCTTGAGTTCATAGTCCAACCAAAGAAGACTTACGAGCCAGAAATACGCCGGCGCCGACATTTGACGAACTGGTTGAGGACAGTTTGATTCGATCAGGTATGGCATCGATGATCTGTTGTGCCAAATTGGCAAATTGCATTCGAGTGTCCTCGCTGGCGACCACGCCTGGCGATGTCATCTCCTTCCACATTTCGCACATTTGGGGCGAATCGGGCACCTGTGCACGTACACGATGTAGGGCTCAATGATGATTGGATAATTGGTGAGTGCCATTAGCAGACGAACTCAAATCGGTTATGTCTTGGTCTTTTTGTGATTAGCATCTTTACTGGTGCTGCTAATCTTGACCAGCGTAAAAGTTGTTCCGACAAGACCTAAAATGAACTACACTTAGACCAGTCAAATCGGTTTAAACTGGCCAAAATCAGTGATGTGGAGAGAACCGATTTGTTCCCATGCGATTATCAAGTTTTGATACCTGCCAGTACCAGAAAACGCACATTGCTGTTATTGTGGCATTGTTGCCCTACCTGCACTTCCATGGGTATTTCGACAGTCAACGGTTCGGTCAACCAGTCAGTGTCGACACTGTCGTCGTGATTGTTGTCATTCGGCTGCAGCGAGCGACTTCGTGATGTCGGACTGTCGAAGCCGAATGACCGACGTAGATTCGACATGTCGCCCACGTACCCGACAGAACAACTGCAATTGGATTGGCTGGCATTCACGCAGAACCATGTGTCGTGTCACATTTGAAGTCTACGTTGAAGGCAATTTATCTGTTCATCTCACTGTACTCTGCATACGAGTGCTGGGAGTCCACTGAATACCCACAGCGATGCCTGTTGTCACGAAACAAACCACTGTCATTTATGTTGAGATTGTTTACAAAAGGTCAAAAAAGCAAAAGCTCAACCTAGAAAACCTACCGTTTAGCTCTATCCTTCTCCCTTTCTACTTCAGGGCAGTCATCATAGACAACCCTCGCAATGTCGGCCGTGGCCACCGTCAGTTGTGTGCGCAACATTCGATTGCGTTTGTGCATCTGTGTGTGCAGTTCAATCGGTTATTTTGTGCTGTGAAAGGCGCTTGGTCTTTCTTCCCAAAATTCTGTCACCGATGGCGTGATAATAGACATGACTGTACATATGCACATCTGCCATAAATTACATCATGCTGTACATGTAGTGGCTCCTCTTCATTGGAGCAGGAGTCTCAAATAGTTCATTTTGCTCGAACAGTCTGAGCCCTCAACAACAAGCTGATGTTTCACAGACCTGTTGCGTCTGTGTGCCATTAGTATCTACTGATTGCTGTACATCCATCGACTCCAAGGTGCCCTGGGCGCTCGTCGGTTGTGCTTGTGTTTGTTGTTGTTCGGATCGATCGGTTATCGTTTCGCCATCGGTCATCACCCACAACGTGGTTGGGTCCACTGTCGGATTTCCGCGACGCATTTGTGCATTTGCTGGAACAGTTTTATTGTTTTTTCACCGGATTGCTTGCCGTAGATTTGTTTTCATGAATTCCCCAAAATATTCAGGAAACATTACCTTTTCTTGTTAAGGTGTCAAGCCAGTGCAGGAATTGCGTCGATGTTGTACCGTTCGTTTCAACAACATGTTTTGGCAGTTGACCTCAATTTTACTTGAATAATTGAAACATCGACCTTTTCAGGAAAAATGACTGAACTCACCTTGCTGATCAGGCAACAACGTGGCCGATGGACACCAAGTAGCGAGTAATCTAGCCGAATGTCTAGCGCCCATACAACAGGCCAACATGAGCGGCGTACGACCGGCGGCGTCACGTTGTGTGCAGTCGAGCTCGAATTGCAGCACAGCACTCGCGTTCTCACGACTGCAAATGTGATGCTACAGTGTGTATGTATGTACACTACATACAATATGTAAGTTGCAGTAGTAATTTGGCCACAATGCGCCACCAAATGAGCCTGACACGATGTTGACAGGGTGTCTTGATCTGTGACGCGCTGCATCCCATTTACCGACTTTTCTCGGTGATAGCGACCCATGCGTACAGTTCTAACCTTATCTGCGTCTCACGAAAGTTTTCTCTGGCATGTAGAAGTTGTGACCAGGCATGTGTACACGTAAAATACCGTGCGTGGGTATGTAAGGCTCTTGTAATCATGATAGCACTAATATTTTATAAACTTTCGTGATCAAACCATAAACCCATCGTACCTCCACGCAATCAGTGCAGCAATCAATCGATGAAAGTTGAGTGCAGCTGCAACGTGCAAGAGCGACAGACCAAAACTGGGCTCAACACTGTCGAGAATACTGGGCATATCGTTGGCTGATCGACCCCAGGACATTCGCGACATCCGACAGATCACCGTCAATAGACGCGATTCGAGATCATTCTGAGACTATTTCATTTATTTTTTTATGATACAGCGTTTCGAGATTTGGCAACAACGAACCTTATCTTGATTGTTGTGCGCTGCGTATCCGTTGGGTTCTATGCCATTTGTGGCTGGTTGTTGGGGCGGAACCAGGAATTGCTCCAAGTGTTCCAGACGTTCCAGCAGACCCGTGATCTGTGATTTGTAAAAAAATACATACGGTATATTTTGAAATATTTACGCTACTACCTAATAGGCTGCCCCGCCCCCCCCACCACAAACACCCACACAACACCCCCCCACGCAAACCGCAAAAAACACAAGCAATTTGGGGCGGGTGGGGTGGCCCGGGGGGCCGGAGAAAAAAAATTATTTTTTCAACAAATTATATTTTAAAAATGATATGGTCACTGTTATGATCTTTTATGGTTGTTGTTTTATACTCAGTCATTGCTTATGTTTATTTAAAGTATTTTTAAGGAAAAAATGTGAAATTTTTTTTTCATGTGTTGTTTTTGTGTTGTTGTTTTTTATTATGGGGGTGGGGGGTTTGTTTGTTAGTATTGTATGTATTTTCTATCTGTTGCCAATATCGCAATTTTCTTTAATACTGGGGGGGGAATGCCATCCGAGAGAGCACTCCGCCGGAGGAGCCCGTACGGGTAGAGAAAACTCTTTTAGAGAATTTACCGCACGCGCATGTCATTGTGAAAAGATGCGATGCGCGGTTGCGCGTGCGCGGTTGCGCAGGATTTGCTTGTGAAACATGCGCGTCAAGTGAGGCGCGCGCGCGGCAGCGGCGCATGCTTGTGAAGGAGCCTAATAGGCTAGGAATGGCAACAGCCAGATTTCGGGTTCTGACTGAGAGTGTGACCCAAGCGTCTCGGAAAATGACACCAACCGGCAACGTGCTCATACTCGCGGCACTACCAGTAATCTAAATTTAATTTGATAGGTACAAAATTTCTCGCAGCACTCACCAGTCTGCCCCTATCGAGCGCTGCATTATCATCATAGCACGCATTTGTGCCAACTGAACTAGCCCTCCGTCGGTCATCATAGTAGGAGAAAGTGACCGAATTGGATATGGGCTGTTGGTCACATGTGACTAACAGTTGGCACTGACCTGGGGCGTGCGCTGAAATTGGGATGAGTGCATTGTGGTGCCATCTGCTGCGTTCGCACTGACCATATGAGCTGGTGCACCTCCGGTTTGAGAAAACTGGTCGAATTTGACTACCATTGACCATGTAACGGTATATGTCTATTTACAAGTTCCATGACAATAGGTTTGTACCACCCCTGTACATCGCAATAATCAAACGTCATTTTGCGCAGTGGGAAGATCTTGAACATAAAAGTCAGGTCCCCTGCACCAACGGGGACAGTAGCACTTGAGCACGCCCGGTTGCACGAGTGTGGCTTGGACGACACTACGATCGAACGTGCATGCGTACTCGTTAGATTTGGAGTACCACGGACCGGTCACCAATACCTTCACACCGCCCTGCAATTCAAGATATTGTACGGTATAACATGAGCCGGGGGGATGCGTTGATGGCACACGCAGCTTGCTTTCAGAGTTTCAGTCATCAGGATTCGTGCTATGTTCTTCCATGTGTGGAGCACAAAACATTCAGCGAAACCATTTGCGAAACTGAAGCCAGTTGTCCATATGTATACAAGCGTTCAGTTTAAAAAGCCCTAGTAAAAAGTTTCACTAACCTCAGTATATGCCCATTCCGGCGAGAACTCGGTGATTTCAGCTACAATTCCCGCCAGCGAATTACTCGTGTTATTTGAATCGAGTGAACTGTTTGGGTCACGACTTGTCGTCGGATAGCTGATCGAATCATCCCGCGTTCGGAATTGTAGCGATGTGCTGGCTGCTGCTGTAGGTGGGTCGGCAATCGGCGTCTGCGAGGGAATGGGCGTACATTATTTATCGACGTACATAATTGTGGTCCCCAGTCTGCTGTCAGCATCTGTAATGACCTTGCCTGCTCAGGCTCGCTCTGAACCAGATCAAATTCTGGTTCGAAACCAGGCCTGTTCAGAACCGACCCTGAATCTCGGCGTAGTGAATAACTGCGTGCCAAATTTACTCAAAACTGAGAAAGCAATGCTCACTTCATTGGACTGTTGCTGCAGACTGACTGGATGCGAGAATTCTTTAGTTGCCAAAGGTGCGTGCTGATTGGCTGCAAGCGCATTGATCGACTGACCCTGCAGGTTCAGAGAGAGGACGCCTGCTGCTGCCACGTCTCCCTGAAAATTAATCAAGATTTATAGGTTGGCCCTACATGCCTGCGCACATACGGATTTGTACACACGGCACTAATATTCTGAATTTAGCGCAGTCTATACTCTCTTAAAGTCACTGATCGAGTCACGGCCTCTTTTTGTCACCACACAGGAATGAAGTGGTGTATGCGACCTATGAGAGGTAAATTGGAGACCAAACAGTCTGTCACAATGCAGAATGTTTCTGCAAAGGGGTGCACAGTAGCTATGTGTACGCACTTGTGAGCTATCGTTTGGCACCGTCTGTGCATGCACGAGCGTGTGTCTGTGTTGTGTGCCACGTGGCATCAATGTCACACCACGTTGTGACATCGGTGACTGCTCAATGCCAATTGTTGCCACCGCTGTGGTCGACGTTTGACTCGTCGTTGTTGTGATAAACGCGTTCATTGCGCCTGAAAGGTCATTGTTGATATGCATGACAGGTAGGTGCCACTGTTATTGAGTTCTGTCAATATGGCTTGTTGAAACCAAGAACCGAAATCTTATCCCATAGTCTCTTAACTGGCTGACCAGATGACGAAAAGAGTGTTGTTGTGGAGGTTCCGTTCACATGGACAAAACAGTTATGGCCCACTCTGTAAGGCGGCAACGATGAACTTGACACAGCCTCAGGACTGGAATTCCACACACAAACAGCTGGTTCGACAAACAATTAGACAACTTTTTGAATACAATCGGCCCGCTGAATGCAACCAAGTAGGCCACCAACCAGCGACAAACGCTTCATCCAAACTGTCACTTAGGGCACTCGGCTGTCTGCGCATCTGCAAGCTGCTCAATCCCTTCCTTGTAGCGCTCGAACACGATGACGATCGACCCAATGGACTGTGCGAATCGATCAATAATTGTGATTGGCTGCCGTTATTGTTGTTCGTGTTGTCCATTGGTGCACCTGGCAGGTCAAGTTCATATACATGATAGTAACTTTCAACTCGCAGATTCAGGAAGGTTTGGAGCTGAGAACGACATGCAACATGGCCAGAAGAATGATGTTTCACTGAAGCTCCATATTATGAAGTGTGCATGGTGTCTTGCGTTGCATTTTCGCAGAACGGCGGTGCATCAATTCATCTTCAGTGCAGGGGGAAAAGATTCGTATTTTCATGCAGCCCATCCCCATACCTGCACTTCCACCTGACAACATGGTCGAAGCAGGCGAACATGGAGTCATAAATGTGTCGTTGGGCGCGGCTGCAAACATATTT
>JASAMV010007813.1:0-62897 GCA_030248065.1 Rhynchonema sp. JSB1_4 | reverse complement strand
CGGGTTGATTTCCGTATAATTAGTCGCTCGTCAAGCGACGCGAACTGAAAATCAGAAATTTAAAAACCCGCGCTTTTCTTTCACAAACGGTGAAGTGACTGTTCGTTTCCCAACGGCAAAGATAGGCGGCTGCAAATTTTGCAACAGTTAAGGTCAGGATGATCTGCAGGTTATTTACCGGTGAGGTGACACATGGATGCATATTGAAACAAGATTTATGCATATCTATGTTTTTATCTCGTCATACTCTGTTTCACTGGTTGGTACGGTGGGCGATGTTTGAGTTGCCACGTTGTTCTTTTGAACACGGTGAATCTTGATATCGCCGTTGTTCAGAATTTTGTTGTACACACCACAAACTTTTTGACACATAATGATGTTCATGTGCCGATAACCGTTGATTTCGACCGTATGTAGTTGTAGATTGTATTGGTTGCAGTCTCCGCAAAGCGCATAGACGATGAGCGAGGAAAATTGCTTCGCAACTCGAGCATTATTGTCCACTGAAAATGGGGTCTGCTTTGAATAGCACTCGTTGCAGAGGGATAAACTGATGTACCTATGCTGAAAGTTTAGTTTGCCGCTATTAACACCTGTATCGCGGCACTCTGGGCACAGCCCGACACAAAAGAAATGTCCCCCAGCCCTACTTATGGCTTCGACGGCGCTCGCATCAACGCTCACTCGTGTTCTCAAACTTTCAATTTCAGATTGAGAACGAAACGGGTTTGTTCGTTGAGTCATTTTTGTGAATGATAACGTCGGTGTGGATGTTGCGGTAGATCAGAGTGGGCGGAGCCCAGATTCAAATGCCCATTTTGGGCTTTTATTCACATATACATAGCACATTGGCACATGTATCACATTATTTACAGCTACACGTAGTACACAGGCCGCTCCCCGGGGGGCGTCTGTTCAAACTGCACAGGTGTAGCCTGCTTCTCGTACAGGGTGTTGAATTGTTTGATGTTTTGCACACGGCAGTACATGCACGGAGCTTGCAGCTCCATGTGCTCAATTGTGGGTGCCTGCGGGCGTGGCTGACCTGTACAGAACGCTGTGAAGTGCAGAAACACGGTTTGGTCGGCCACAAGCGCGTGCACGGCCTCATTGGTTATGTCTGTCAGGTCGTGCAGCACTGCTCTGGGCGGGCGGTATTCGTACCGCACTTTTTTCTTTTCCACCAGGAGTGTGACCAGGGTGGTCACATCATCAGTCAGACAACTGTCGCACCTGTACATGTGCGCGAAAATGGTGTGCATTGCCTGTTGGGTTTCAATTGCTAGCTCGTTAGCGTCTGGTAGATCTTCCGTCAGAAATGTTGGATTGATGCGGTAGATCTCGTCACTGAATGGAGTCACCTGAATGTACTGCATGTTTTTGTGTGAAATGATTCGGGTTGTTTGCGCGCGCGATGAAAAAGAAGCGTCTGCATATATAATTAGTAAACACACATGTGCCTCACTTTTCCCCTTTGTAGCCCATCAAGGTAATATTTATGCATATAGTTCAGGGGAAGCTGGAGGTGCGGTCACTGTGCTATCACTGTCACTGTCACTTTCATCTTCATCGGCATCATTTCCGTCTTGTTTTTCGATAAACTTCATGTGTTTTGCAAAGTGGTGTGCATGTCGCACGCGGCACGCATTGCACAGGTCGGCCATTTGCACCACTGTTTTGAAATTTGGTGGGTGTGGGATTTTTGTGCCCTTGAAATACAGGGACATGTGCACGTATGCTTCTTGTCCCGCAGCTTTCATGCTCGCGTCGATGTAGGAGATAATTGGGGTCAGGTATTGGACATCTCGGGTTTTGGGCGGTATTTCATAGCGTGTTAGTGGTGTTCCACCAGGTGGGTACACGGTTAGAACTGCGACAAATTGTGTTTCATCTTCACCGATGCACCTGTACTCAATGTGCATCATTGTGAGCAGTACTTTCTCAAGTTCGCGGCGGCTATCGTGACGATCGTATTTGTAGTACCCATTTTGTTGGGGCAGGGTCCAGTCGAGCATTGTGATAGCATACATTTGCTGTTCTAACGGAATCACGTTATAGTAGTCCATGTTTGATCTGTTTTGTGGTCAGCTGTCTGGCTTCGAGTGATCTGTCTGGCTTGAGCCGTCTGGCTCATTTGCATTTAGATATGGGCGTGGTCTGTGTGATGCGCTGTATTACACAGTGCACTTTTGGCTTTTCAAGCTCAATGTGTAATCCCATTTTTGTGAAACAGCTGTCTGGCTTATTTGCATTTTGCAACAGATGCAGAGTGCTTGAAGTGGGATGGGGGCTGTTTCATCTGAGGGAGCAGGCGTATTTTATGTACATAGAACAGGCGTTTCTGGTCCTATGTTAATACACATGGTTGGGCGCATTTTTTTCTGACAAATACTACTGGGGTTGTATCAGGCGAGTGGATCCCAGACACTGCCCATTCAGTCTGGGGCGAAGTTGTCCAAGGAGAGCACGGGCATTCTGCCCCCTGAATGTGCCCTTTACTTGGTCCAACGCTCTTAGACTGGATGAAGAAGAGAACTGTTACTGAACGTCGCGCGAAGAGCAAAATTTTCAGATTTTGGAGGAATTTTGTGGTAAAATGGCTGTTTGGACGTATTTAACAGGTGTTTTTTACTTGTAAATCATGACCGACTGTCTTTCACATCTCATTTGGTCTGGCGTTCGCCAACAAACACACTGTGCCCAATTCACTAGACTCTAAGTGCGTTTGATCGTCGGCAGATGAACTTTGAAGCCCCGCTGTTTTGCAACCAATGCCAATCAGCGTGTTGTAATGAACATAATTGTAGTACATGCTGCTATATATTGTAGTGGAGTAGCAAGTCTACGCTTACTTAGACCAGTTATGGGCAACATTGACACAAAAGGAAACGGGAAGAAATGCGCACAGCGCAAAAATTTTTAGATTTTTTCGCTCTTTATACCTTTGGAAACCGCATTTCTCACACTTCCATGTCAAAAAAGTGCCCATCGCCACCTGAAAACTCGCCAAAAGTACCCATGTGCACCATTATTTTCTTGAAGTCACCACCTCAAATTTTTTGATTTCACCACCACCTCAAATTGACTATGGGCATCTGACCAAGGTGCCCATATGGCTGTTGCGCCACTGCCTTTGCCCATGGGCATTTTGAGGGAATTAAATTGTGCCCATGGGCACTTTTGGCAAAATTGTGCCCATGGGCACTTTTGAGACACCCTGGGCATTGCCCAATTTGCCCATTCCCAGGTGCGCCACTGTATTCAACTGAAGAGCTATTCTGCAAAAAACAGCAATTTGCCAGTGAAAAGCGTTATTCGTTTGCCTCTTAACTTGAAGTGGTCCTTGAGGTAAGGTAACACCAAGAAGACGACAAAATAATAAAATAAAAGAAAAATAATACCGTTGTGTATGTTTGGATACTTCTGTGCAACTTATCAAAAAATTGCGAAGTTATGGGAAGATTATAAAATGTGTGAAAGCAAAATTTCGATTCATACATATTTCTTCTTACAATAACTTCGACACCGGGACAACGCACAAGTCATGGCACTGGGCAATAAATGGAAGTGTACAATGTTCGCATGTGCACAATGTTCATGTTGGACACATTACTGTCTCATTCAAAACCTAATCAATGTGCTTGGGTAATTGAATCTTTGAATATAAGTCACTGCGCGACGTCGTCCGGTATACAAACTGGGGATTGGCTGTCTGTTGACCCGGACCGGTTTTTGTCCTTGCCAATTGAGTTTTGGCAGTGAGAGAAAGTCCACTTAATTTGGTGCATGCCACCATGCAGACTAACGGATGATTAATGAAGCAAAGAAATTACTCGCCTTACACTTTCGGTCTGTAACTTTTTCGTCAATTGGTTATGCGCACATGCACGTTGCAGTGCCAGAGACATTTTCAGGTACTGTATTCGTAGAATTACCCAGTGAAGTACAGGTTTGTTTGCAATGTCCTTTCTCACAAATCTGAATCAGAAAAGATCAAGATCCACAAAACGTTTTTGTCAGTCTTGTGTTTTATTCCTGTTGTCAGTGTGCCATATGCATGAAACATCAAGGAGACTGATCAAACAAAATCAGAGAATGAAGGGAATCAGTGCTATGTGACTTAACGCCCTGTGTATTATGTTCTACCTTGAAATTAGCCAGGTGAAATGGAGTAAGCCAATCCCATGGTGTACAGGCTAAGAAATCAGAAATCACAGATACGGCAAGAGTGAAGTAGCAGTTTATTGCGGTTTGTTCTTTTTCCTGGCGGTGTGACTCGCCTTTTTGTCAGGCTGTGGCTGGCCGGTTGCGCTTGACTTGGATTCCGATCCGGCAGTGACTGAAAAATAAAGTTGTTAATATTTTAAAAAGTTGTTAATAAGAAAATGTTTGAAATTGTCAAAAATTCTGAAATTGTGTCGCGCCGCACCGTTTGTGTGATTCTGACGTGGTCGTCGTTTTGAAGTCTTGTCACTGCATTTGGCCGTCGAGTTGCGTGAACGTCGCCGATGGTGGTCCTTCCGACGGGACACACTGCTTCGTTTGCTGTTCGACAACGATTTGGCCGTTTGGGTGCTTGCTATCAGTGGAAAAGAGATGCACTTCTCTGAAAATCGACAAGCGTTGTTTTTTTACGAATTTGTGATCACTGACCTGACTTTTGCACCGATCGCTGATCACTGTTCGTAATCAACTCCCATCTGAAGCCGTGACCGGGCACGTGCACCAAATGTCGATTGCCTGGTGCGTAAATCGTGGCTTCATGACACGTCGCTCATGGAAAATGTGGAAAAGATTTTCAACAACCTGATTTGGTCGTTCTTTTCGGTTTCTTGTCTTTCTGTTTGTTGGATTCTCTGGCTGCAAAGCGTTTTATAATTGTCGTTGTTTTTTAGAACGAAATAATCGATGAGAACTAAAAAAAGCAGCACGTTTTCGTTGGCGCGCATTTTTAGCCTTTTTCGATGTTGTCGTGTTCGAATCCGATCGCTGTGACTTCGATGGCCGCACGTTCGAGCCTCGTTTGGCCCATTTCGGGTAGACAACTGCAAAATGTGACGTTTGCCTAAATGGGATTGTTCATTATTATTTTCCGATAGAGTTTTTTAACGACATATTTAATTTCACCGACTCTTTTTGGTTCGCTGTTTTGTGCTTTCGGCATTTGTGTTCAGCATCAAATCTTTTTGCTGTGTTGTTGACATGATGTTCGGTTGTGGTGGCAGATTTTTGTTGGCAGTTGGCTGTGATTTTGATTGAGTAATAATGAAGTTATATTAATATAGTCTTTCATTTTATTCTCGGTCCAAGCAATCACATGTTGCCCTCTCGCACTAGATCTACTCTCGCACTGGTTTGCACTTTTTTGTGTGCCGCAATGATGTTTTACTTGATCAATAAGATCTGCTCGAGGTCTTTTTGGAGGTCATTTGCCCAGAGTGTTCGCACCGACGAGGCCTGGCGCCTCGCCCGTCTGTGAAAACAGACCGAAACGGACAAAACTCACTGCTGCTACAAATTATTATTGGGCATGCCTGAACGTCGACACGACATACTGGCGTGCCGGGAAGACTCATTATAAATAAAACGGATTAAACGGATTAACCGGATTAAACGGATTTTTGCGTGCTGGGGGGAAGACTCATTATTTCTTTGAAAATAAAACGGATTAAACGGAATCCAGCTGGAACTTGGTCTTGAACCAATGTTTGGGCTCAGGCTTGAGCTCAGGCTTAGGCTTAGGCTTACGCTAACGTTTAGGCATATATGTTGGCTTCAGTCTTGGCTCAGGCTTAAACTTAGGCTTAGGCTTAGGCTGAATACACGCCGGGCGCATACAACATGCATAATGAGTCTTCCTGGGAAACGGCCCTGGGGGGAAAACTCATTACGGGGATTCCGTTTAATCCGTTTTATTTTCAAAGCAATAATGAGTCTTCCCGCCAGAGCCTCTGCAGGATAAACTGATTACAATAGTAATGAGTCTTCCATCAACCAAGTTTTGTACAGTTGTTTACAGTCAACAAGTGTCTAGTTACCACCCATACTGGAGGTGAAAACGAAACCGTTCCTCCTCCACCGCGTATCATAATAAAAGAAAGAGAAATACCGAAAAAAAAGCCAGAGGTGGAAATCAGGCCGGGTTACCTCGGCCCGCCCGGCCCGGCGCGATTTTGTTCGGCCCGACTATTTCTGATGATATTTTGAACAAAACTTTTCAGCCCAAAAATTACAATTTTCTGTTCAAAAATACTGAAAATCATCGAAGTCGGTCCTAAGCTGCTGAATCGGAACGGAAGAAATTTTGGCTAATTTGATTTTTTAATTGAAATTCGATGATGTCGGGCAGAGGTCGCAATCGGGCCGGCCCGACCTCAGGCCGGGCCGCGATTTTGGGCTTTTGGCGCGGGCCGGGCCGGGCCGAAGTGACTTATTTTACTGAAAAAGTAGGGATTTTTTTGTTAAAAACAGAGGTCGCAATCGGGCCGGGCCGCGATTTTGGGCTTTTGGCTCGGGCCGGGCCGGGCCGGGCCGGAGATTTGGACGGTCGGGCCGGGCCGGGCCGGGCACCCCGGCCCGAAGCTTCTGAAGTGACTTATTTTACTGAAAAAGTAGGTTTTTTTTTGTCAAAAATACTAAAATTTCTGACGGATTTGGCAAGTAAAAGTAAGTGATCAGCATTGTCCAGTGGTGTGGCTACCCAGGCGTGCAATCAACCTACTGACCACCAGAAAGGCCTGCAATCAACCTACCTACTGTACCGGCCGAGCTTGGGGGGAACAAAATTTTTTATGTCTAAATTTAGATGAAAATGCACTCTAAAACCCTCATTTCGCGCGCAGCGCGCGATTTTTCGATTATTTGGAGTGAAAAATATCGATTTTATACCATTTTGAGCCAAAAATAGCAACCTACTGTGCCAGCCGGGGGGCGGCGACCTACCTACTGTACCAGGATGGCGCGTCATCTACCTTACCTACCTGCTGTGTATGTGTACCAAGGGGGGCCCCCACCCCCCAGTCACACCATTGGTATTGTCTATCTGGCGACTTTTTCATGGAAAACAATGAATTTTCAACCAAAAGAAATAGATTCAAAAATCGCAAAAATTATGACAAAAATTGGGTTAAAATCTGAGCCAAAAATTCGGGCCGGGCCGGGCCGGACCGGAGATTTGGGTGTTCGGGCCGGGCCGGGCCGGAGATTTGGGGGTACGGGTCGGGCCGGGCCGGGCCGGAGATTTGGGGGCTCGGGCCGGGCCGGGCCGGCCAAACCCGGCCCGATTGCGACCTCTGGTTAAAAATACTAAAATTTTTGACGGATTCGGCAAGTAAGCAGAGGTCGCCGCAATCGGGCCGGGTTTGGCCGGCCCGAGCCCCCAAATCTCCGGCCCGGCCCTGCCCGAACCCCCAAATCTCCGGCCCGGCCCGGCCCGAGCCCCCAAATCTCCGGCCCGGCCCGAACCGAACCCCCAAATCTCCGGCCCGGCCCGGCCCGAACCCCCAAATCTCCGGCCCGGCCCGGCCCGAATTTTTGGCTCAGATTTTAACCCAATTGTTGGCATAATTTTTGCGATTTTTGAATCTATTTTTTTGGTTGAAAATTCATTGTTTTCCATGAAAAAGTCGCCAGATAGACAATACCAATGGTGTGGCTGGGGGGTAGGTAAGGTAGATGACGCGCCATCCTGGTACAGCAGGTAGGTCGCCGCCCCCCGGCTAGTACAGGTTGCTATTTTTGGCTCAAAATGGTATAAAATCGATATTTTTCACTCCAAATAATCGAAAAATCGCGCGCTGCGCGCGAAATGAGGGTTTTAGAGTACATTTTCATCTAAATTTAGACATAAAAAATTTTGTTCCCCCCCCAAGCTCGGCCGGTATAGTAGGTAGGTTGATTGCAGGCCTTTCTGGTGGTACACGGTGACGGTACAGTAGGTTGATTGCACGCCTGGGTAGCCACACCACTGGACAATACTGATCACTGACTTGCTGAATCCGTCAGAAATTTTAGTATTTTTGACAAAAAACCCTACTTTTTCAGTAAAATAAGTCACTTCAGAAGCTTCGGGCCGGGGTGCCCGGCCCGGCCCGGCCCGATTGCGACCTCTGCCCCAGCCAGTGTAGTGGCAGGCAAATGGTTTGCAAGGTACCCTTGGGGGGGATGGATCCAGATGGTTGCAAGGTGAACCCCTACCCAGCCTCCGGAAGGTTGCAAGGTACCCCTGAGGTCCGAAAAAAGGGTGTTTTTTGCATGCATTATACTGCAAATTTGGCCGAAAAATTGGTACTTTTTTGCATTTTGGCCGAAAATTTGCCTAAAACATGGATTTTTTTAACCAAATTTAGTAGCTTTTTAGCCACTAAATTTTTTGAAAAGCTAGTAAATTTTCAAATTTAGTAGCGTAAGAGCTACTAAATTTTATATTTGGACCAAAAAAAGCTAGTAAATTTGCATTTCAGCAGAAAAAAGCTATTAAATTTTTCACTTTCCTAGCTTTATGCTACAAGCGCATTTTGAAAAAATAAACCCTGGCCTAAAATACCGATTATATGGAGGTTTGCGCGCGGAGCGCGCGAATTTTGGGGTTTTGAGGTCGAAAAACACCCATTTTTGCCTATAAAAACCATAAATTGATGGTTGCAAGGTACCCTCCGGGGTGGTTGCAAGGTACCTACCCTTCCTCCCCATCCCCCCAAGGGGTGGTTGCAAGGCAGTGTTGGAGGTGGGGGGGTTTGGGGGGGGGGGGCCCCACCCCCCCCAGTACAGTAGGTATCCCCCCTCGCCTGGTACAGTAGGTATCCCCCCGATGTTTGGTATGGTACAGTAGGTATCCCCCCCGATTTTCACCCCGGTACAGTAGGTATCCCCCCCGATTTTGCCCCAAAAGTGCCAATTTTTGACCAAAATGGCCGAAATTAGTGCAAAATCAGTGGTTTTTACCTCAAATTACCCGAAATTCGCGCGCTACGCGCGCAAATACTACGTTTTCACACGATTCCACACATAATAAACACATAAAAAATTTTCACCCCAAAACCTAACCCCCCCCCCAACCCCCCCCAAACCTCCCCTTGGTACATAACCCCCCCAGGCCATCGGCTCTGGTACAGTAGGTATCCCCCCTCTCCGAGCGCGGTACAGTAGGTATCCCCCTCCAGAGTACCTCCAACACTGCTGGCATGGTACAGTAGGTATCCTATCCCCCCTATTTTCACCCCGGTACAGTAGGTGTCCCCCCCCCGATTTTGCCCCAAAAGTGCAAATTTTTGACCAAAATGACCAAAATTAGTGTAAAATCAGTGGTTTTTGCCTCAAATTACTCAAAATTCGCGCGCTACGCGCGCAACTACTGCGTTTTCACACGATTCCATACATAATAAAAACATTAAAAATTTTCACCCCAAAACCTAACCCCCCCAACCCCCCCCGGGCCCCCCTAGGTACATAACCCCCCTCCCAGGCCATCGGCTTTGGTACAGTAGTAGGTATCCCCCCTCTCCGAGCGCGGTACAGTAGGTATCCCCCCTCCAGAGTACCTCCAACACTGTTGCAAGGTACCGACTCCTTAGGGGGGCGGGAATTCCCCCATTCCCCCAGCCACTACACTGGCCCCAGCCACGACAGCGCCCTGAGCTGAGGTACCGTAAAAACCTAAATAGAAGGGGGGCTCTATTAACTCACTGACCCCAGTTTGGGGGGCTCTATTCCGGGAAGGCCTGTATTAATTCACTGACCCGAACCTGAAAAAATTGTTCCCAGAAATACCCTCAAAAGCCCCTAAAAAGGGGTTTGAAATTATGTTTTTTCGCATGTAATCGCATTTATTCGTGTCTATTCGTCATTAAGAGGCGTATTATGTGCTCTGAACGAACAACAAACATACATAAATGTACTGTACCTGTGCACCACTATCAAGCGTTAGTACACCACTGTATAGGGGATGTTACTTAGGGGGGGCTCTATTCCGGGGGGCTGTATTTAGGTTTTTACGGTACACTAATTTCCCCGACCAAGGTACACCCACACTAATTTCCCCTCCGTCCGGGTCTCCGGGAACACTAATTTTCCCAAATTTTGCCTAAAATAGGCATTTTTAGGCAAAAAGTGTGATTTTTAAGTCAGTGTTGTCAAATGTCGTCAAAATACATTCTTCGGAGAAAATTTCACCCCAATAGGCTTGCCGAAACCGAAATAATGACAACCGAACCGATGGACGTGCTTCAATCGACGGCAGCTGCAAAGGTTGACCTCAATTCGCCTGCGTGTTCGTCGCTTATTTCCCCAGACTCCTTGCCGCTGGTTGGTTTTGACTTCCTTTGAATGTCATTTGCCGAGTTGTGGGATGAGATGACCGGACGAAAATGGGCCCCACCTCCAAAAGGCACATTATCTGTCCCCTCGCCCCCTTTTGGCCTGATCCGCTGTTGCCAGCAGCCCCATCTTACTGGGGTCCTTGGTTCTTCAGACAAACCACATCCCAGCTGAGCTGATGGCCGACTTGTCGTTGTGTGAACGGGCCGAATTGAGCGAGAAATATCTGGACACCAGAAATAAAATGATCGAGGTTCGTTTGTTGGTTCGGACTTCATGTTTATTTTGCTATGTTCTTTTTTAATCTTTATGTTAAAAAAAACCTCTTGGCGGAAATTGCTTGAACCAACAACTTCCAACAAGTGACGGTTTCGGAAGCAAATCTTGCGTTTATGAGCTGAAAATTGTCTACCTGCATCCAGCGCCTGCTCTTTTTGCGCCTTTGAACCAGAAAATAGTGAAGGTTGTCTGCAACAAACGGGTAAATAAGTCACATAACCGTTAAGTTATTGTGGTGATAAACATTCTTGCATTGTGCCAGTGGCGACAATCGCCATCTGGCCCGAAATCCAAGTGGCGATTTAGAAATCTCAGGTGATGAAATTGCAACCTCCGAGGCTTTCTGCAGGCATTTACGGAATGGAGCGACACCGAGCAGATCGACTATGTGATGCAGTTAATATCCAGAATGTGTCATTTTCAACACGGCAAAATCGATGCGTTCCTCAAGCCGATGTTACAACGAGATTTCATCACGCTCTTGCCTGGTGGGTTGACGTTGACGTTCAGTTGGTTGGCTTTCAACGGTTGTGAAAGCGTCATGCGATGCATATTCAAACTAGTTCGCCGTTTTCAGATAATTTCGTAATTTCGTCTGGTACTGCCTGTGCTGCATTTAAAAGTATGCATATCGGGGAGTTTACGTTCAAGTTGTAGTTGCAGAATTTTCTGGCCCTTGAACTTGGGAATTGAATTGTGGCCAGCTAGAATTTTCTTGAATAAGATCGTGTCTCATTCGTTATTGGGTGGAATTTGGGGGGGTCGTTAGTGGGTGGGGGTGTGGTGGCTCGGGGTTAACCGTGAAACATTGCCTGTTATTAACGTGGAATGTTCAAGTTTACACCGAGGTCTGGGGGGTTTCTTTACCAACTGACCTTTACACCGTTTCGAAAATATCACCCATTAACCCCAATGTATAAATTGCGAATAAGCCATTGGGCTCGCTCAGGGCTGGTTTCTGGTCTCGGAGCGAAAAACAAGTGCTGATATCAGCTGCGCGTGAAATTTGAGGGATGAGGTGTGTGTGTGTGGTTGGGGGCGGTGCGTGGTCGGGGGGGGGGGGGGGGGGGCGGCCGTTTTTTTGGGGGGGGGGGGTGGGGGGGCCGCGGGGGGGGGGGGGGGGGGGGGGGGCGAATTTGGGAAAAAGTACTTTTTGGGCGGAGAATTTCTTTTTTTGCCCCTTTTTTTGAAAAATTTTTTTTTAAAAGGTTTTTTTGGGGGGTTTTGAGGAAATTGGCCTGAAAATCACACATTTTTGGTATAAAAATGCCCATTTAGGCCTAAAAATGCGTATGGTGTGGGAGATGTGTTCCCGGAGAAACGTGTGTGGGGGGGTAGTGTCGCGGGGGGGGAGAAGAGGGGGGGGGCCCCCCCCCAGGAACTACACTGTGTGTGTTTGTTTCGTGCGCGTGTGTTTGAAAAAAAACAATCGAAAAGCTCAGTCCAGGTCGCGGTCTATCGCACCTGGGCGAGAACATTCTGTCGTATCTGGACGCCAAGTCGTTGTGCGCCGCCGAGCTGGTGTGTCGTCAATGGCATCAGGTGGTGGCCGAGGGCATGTTGTGGAAGAAATTGATTGAACGAAACACACGAACCGACAGTCTGTGGAGGGGACTGTCAGTGAAGAGGGGATGGTGCGTCGCCGTTGGCTTGTCTTTTCTGATTAATTGGGAGTGCTGCTGGCTGGTGGGCGTGGGTGATGTTTTAGTTACTATCCTGGGCGCCCACACACGTTGGGGGCAAGCAGATAGCCGGCATAATTCAACTCCAGCAGATGTTGGTCGCACGACAACTTCATGAAAATCCATACAAAACTTTTCCGGCATGGTAAAGCACGTCTCGCTGCAGAGCACAAGCGTCCTATTTACAATTTTTTCCAAAACAATTCTTCTGTTATCGCAGTCTAGTTGCTTGAACGTCGTGAGTGTGCCGCCGGTGGCCCATCTGGTCAAATACAGAAAACATCTAGCGGAAGACAGAAACCCCGAAAACTGAAAGCCCCGAAAAAGGCCCGAAAGACAAAAAGGTCAGGGACGAAAAAATTCTTTTTAGAGGTGGCTACTCATGTCGCTCGTGGCCCACGGGGGAAACATCATCCAACACTTGTAAAATTGGCTTAGGATCGGACTTGAATATAGGCTGAGGCCTAGGCTTGATCATAGGCTTCGGCTTGGCGGCCAGCCGAGAGGACGTCCATGTGACGGAAAAATGCACAGCTGCTCAGGCTTTCAATCAGACTTACAGTAGGTTTAAGCTTATGGTGCCAGCCAGGAAGACCTGTCCATCTAAATAGAGCTTCCACAAAAATCTAACTGCTCAGGCGTGACCCGCTCAAGCTTTCAGTCAGGTTTTTTTCGGGGTTTCTGGTTTTCATGTTTTTATTTTTCAGCGTTTTTTGGGGTTTTCGACCTCATCCGTGCCACCGCAAAAATGTTTTGGAAAAATATAAATAGAGGTCTTGTGTGATCTACAGTGAGACGTGCTTTACCAATCAGGAAATTTTTTGGATAGATTCTTATACGAGTCATTTTGCGACTATGCAGCTTCAATCCAAGGTTTCAAACTCTTCATCTGATGTAAAAGTCTGCAGCTGCATGTCAGCAACGCAGTAGCTGTTTGTAACAAGTACAAGACACCTGAAAATGTTTCGGTCGGCTGATTTGGGTAACTGCTTTGATTGCCTACCTCCAATATGTTTTTGTTTCGCATACGCATACTAAATGCAGAAAATTACTAATGAGAAAATTTGAAGATGTAATCAAGTATCAGCGCTAAGACACGATAGTCAAAAATAAACAATGTACCAACCAGATATTTATGGGAAGACCTGTTTTCAGGAGACAATATTTATTCAAATCCAAAGATCGACTAATGCCACTGGTGGCTGACGCATACGCGCAACAAGGCACGCCACTCACTGAAACGCAACGCGTGCATCAGGTTTGAAATGTGTGACTTTATTTTTTTTTACTTGTTTTCTGTTTACCTTTTTCTTTCTTCAGTTACATTATTTCTACCGCGATCTCTACCCGAAAATCGTGAAGGACATTGAAACGATCGAGAGCAACTGGAAGGCCGGCAGACACGTGCTGAAACGCATCAACTGCCATTCGGAGAACAGCAAAGGTAATAATAATATCGGCGGGCCAGAGTGTCGTGATGACGTCTCTGCGCTTGATGTCGAAATGATGGATCGACTATTGCACTAAGCCCATTGAAAGGTGGCGATGGCAGACAGAAAAGAGAGGGATGGCATTTTTTTAGACCTGGTAGTTGCGCTATTAGTCATGGCATAGTTCGCACTGAGTATTATCAGGGTGATCCTAAAGTTCTAATCTAGCTGTACCTTTAATAAAAGCTATAAGGTGCGACCTTTATAAGCTATAAGCTATAAGTGTCAGAAATGTCTTCGTGAGTTAGTGTTTCACCACCAAGCTCCAATCTCCGTTTGGACCGGTGAGACCTGCAGTGCAAGAGGAAATGTTCAGCAATTTCCTCTTCAGTTCTACAGTTTTCGCAGATAGGGCTGTCGCTTAGCCCGATCAGGTGGAGGTGTCGGTTGAGTGTGCAGTGACCAGTTAGCATGCCAACCACCGCGCTCAATTCTGGCCTGTTCAAGTACATTAGTTGTTTGGTATATCTTAGAGTAGCGCTAAGAAGCAAAGGTACCTCAATGTCAAGACGAAGTTCATCAGATCACTGTCTAAATCCGGTCACCTTGTCATATCAGGCGTTTACTGTCTACAATACGACGACACGCGCATTATCAGCGGTCTGCGTGATAACACAATCAAGATTTGGGACACTGAAACATTGCATTGCACCAAAACGCTCACCGGGCACACGGGCAGCGTGCTGTGTCTGCAGTATGATGAAAAGATCATCATTAGTGGCAGCAGCGACTCGACTGTCCGGTGCGTGAGTGTGATGATTTTCTTTTTTATTTATTTTAAGATGGATGGTGCAATGGAAGAGAATAATAGCATGACGTTAATTTAGTGTTTGGGACGTGAACACGGGCGAGCAGCTGAATACGCTCATTCATCATTGTGAAGCTGTGTTGCATCTGAGATTTCAGGATGGCATGATGGTCACCTGTTCAAAAGTACGTGCATTACATTTTCCCTCTTCAAACAAGCCGAAGAGAAAATGTTGACCAGAGATTTATTGCAGGACCGGAGCATAGCCGTCTGGGACATGGTATCGCCACAAGAGATCAATCTGCGTCGGGTGTTGGTCGGACATCGTGCTGCCGTGAATGTGGTCGATTTCGATCAGACCTACATCGTCAGTGCCAGCGGGGACAGAACCATAAAGGTTGGCGGTTGCTAACGTGATCAAGATATCTCTGGTCAACTTGGTCCGCAGAAAACGCAGCACCGCAAATAGCACAACAAAGAAACAGCGACCCAGTTTTTGTGCCCACTACGCTTACAGTTCTCTACCTTCTCGTTTTTTTCTTTTTATCTCATGTAATTTTAGCTCGTATCCTTTTCACTAAGCAATGGCGCCCAACAGAAGTGCATTCGCAAATTTTTCGTGACCATAATAATGATCACATAACGCAGGTCTGGTCGGCCGACACTTGCGAGTTCGTGCGGACGCTGTCCGGTCACAAACGTGGCATTGCCTGTCTACAATATCGCGATCGTTTGGTCGTGTCTGGCAGCTCGGACAACACCATTCGGTTGGCATACTTACATTTGTCCGGCTTCCTTGCATTCGAAACGGTGTAGCACCCGTTGAGACGCCAGCTGCCCAAAGGTTCAATCTCTTGCTTACTCGCAAAGCAGAGACACTGAGGGTCTTTTTTGGAAAATTACCGATGAAACAACCAACGACGGAAACGAAAGTGTTCAGATATGGTCACCGGTCACGTATGTCCAATCTGACCTTTCCGTGTGTTCTTGTCAGTGCTTCCGCGTCATAAAGACAACCCAAAATTTATCCAAATCAAAATTCCCGTATCACAGGCTATGGGACATCGAATCCGGGTCATGTCTACGAGCACTCGAGGGTCACGAAGAGCTGGTCAGGTGCATTCGGTTTGACAACAAACGCATTGTGTCTGGCGCATATGATGGGTCGGTTGGCTGTTCTTGTGTTTTCTTCTCTTGTAGTTTTTCGTTGAATATAAAGTATTTGAGTTGCGCAACGGTGTATCTGTGGTTGTGGCCGAATGAAACACCCTCATGTATTTCGTTGTCTGATACAAAATGCCGGTGTTTGCGTCCTATCAAAATTGATGCTCCTTCATTTCAGCAAGATCAAGGTGTGGGACCTACGCGCTGCGATGGACGCGCGCTCGCCGTCAGCCACGCTGTGTCTGCGAACATTAGTGGTTGGTGGATGGGGGCTGTGTAGAAGCAAGTGCAGCAATTTTGCCACTAACTTTTGATTATCGCGTGCCGCACGAAACAGATAAAGCGTCACATGGATATCATGCCGGATCAGATATGTTTGCAGTTAGACACCGATTTGTGATAAAAGTTCTAAAAATTCAAAAAGGCCGCATTGCACATGCTGGCATTGGCATGGTCGGGTCGGCTTGATCGGGGGTGCAAAATACTATATGGGCTATATTTTTATTTTGTGCTCTTGTTGTTTCTGTGATTATGTCCAACGCAACAGTTACTCACGTCACAGTTCGCAGGAAGCAACTTTTACGAGAAAATCACAGAGACAATAAATTGCAAGATATCTCCCAACCCGTTTGCTCCCCCCCCCCCCGACCACTCCCGACCACGCCAGCAAAGTTCATACCGGCCAGCGGCCAATTACTTACAAAAGAGTCCATCAAATCCATCCATGCACAGGAGCACACGGGTCGCGTGTTTCGTCTGCAGTTCGACGAATTCCAAATCGTCAGCTCTTCGCACGACGACACGATTCTGATCTGGGATTTCCTCAACTACAACGGCGCCAACACTCCCCCGGCGGCGGCAGCTGTGGCCAATCAGCAAGCAGCACAACCGGCGAACGCAGCGGCCAATCACCATGCAGCTGCCGTAGCTAATGGACCAATGAACAACGACGAAGCGGGCGGAGCCGGGGATGAGGAAGTTGATGATCAGCCGATGGCGCCCGTTGCTGACCAGGATGTCGATGACCCGCAACAACATGACAACAACGATGACATGAATTAGGGCTCGCGCTTGTGTGACATTGTGGAAATGGTGGTTGACTAGATTGAGTTCGAACGGGACGCCGCTGATCGTGACACTTTTTTTACCAACCCCGATTCGGAGAGCCCAATCCCGTTAATCCTCACGCTTAGTGTCCATGAACATCAGTGAACAACTTTGGGTCGACTCGGTGAGAAGCACTTGAACAACATTTGCTGTTAACTTTTGGCCGCGGCGGCGTGCAAAGAAAGTTAAGTTTTACACCTAATTGAGTGCATACTGTAAAATATCAGCCTTTTATCGTCAGAAGTTACTCATCAAAGGCAAGTTGTAATCATAAAACTGGTGCACGCGCTGCCGGCAAAGTTGTTCGTAACATTAATTTATGATTATATGCTTACCCGACCCAGCTGTACAGTACACCAATCTTTATTTGCTCACTTTACTTCTTCATAGGGCTGCATCGTCGTCTCCATCCTTCTAAAATCATTTTTCATTGATATTATATTCTTCAATGAACTTTATGTTTGTTACCGTTGTTTCTCTATATCTGTATAATTAGGCATCAGTTTGTGCATTGTTTACCGACGACGGTCAGGTCCGATTCAATGAAGCCACATTTAACGGACTTGAGCTTTTTTAAATTGACTGTTCTTTGAAACGATTTGCTCTAAAATCACTGAGCGTTTGTTGTGTTAGAGCGCGTTTTTGCTTTCAACTGGTTTCGCTGTTTAGGGTCACCAAACTAACGCTTACGAATTGTACGAGAGAACGAGTGACTTGATTGACACGTCATTTCATTGTGATAATTTATAAAACGCAGTTGGAATCTGTTGGCTAACAAATATCATTTTGTTCGTTGTTTGTGAAACATCGAATAATCTACCTT
Source organism: Rhynchonema sp. JSB1_4 (assembly GCA_030248065.1). NCBI lineage: Eukaryota > Metazoa > Nematoda > Chromadorea > Monhysterida > Xyalidae > Rhynchonema > Rhynchonema sp. JSB1_4. The sequence continues at coordinate 45,290 of JASAMV010007813.1, read as the reverse complement.
TTTGCCATTTTCCGCTTCCTAATTAACTTGCTACTTTTTTTAAATACAGGCCGTGCTTTGCTGATATTTAGTGATACTCCGTTCTCACGGTAAAAATTCTAGCAAAGGGCGACTTTAATTTTCCGTTTTGCTGGAGTGTTGGTTCTTCTGCACTTTCAAACGCCTGGCCTGGCCTCAAATCATTTTATGTGGGTTTCCTTTATAATGTTTGATTCGTTATTTTCTATATACATATTTCACGGTCGTCATTTTTGCATTCAGTTATTTTTTCTCTTTTTCTGATTTATGCGTTTCCAACGTATCTGTGCTGTTCCAAATTACAAAACGCGTTTCTTATTGTCGTTCTGCCGCCCATGCCAACTATCCAGCCGAGGCTATGCTGTTCTGTTTGCGGCAGCAATGTTTATGTGTCAATACTGAAACGACGTTTGTATGATGCACCATCTTACAGTGAACATAAAATAGGTGAATTGAACGAAATTAAAATTTAGATCGTAACATTTTCTTGGCACGTTCTGCCAGATCCAGGTCGTAAAATTCAGTAAAACGCACCACCTCTACGTTTCGTACGGTTTATTTCTTGACGTCACAGAAAAATTCAAGCATTATATGAGAATTTGTAAAGTTCAGCAGTGCACACAAACAACTTCAAGCTGACTTCCACGTTGACGTCATGGTCAGAACATAGCTCGATTCACGTAACTTTCACTGCGATCGAAAAGAATCTTCCAGCTGGTTTCACCAGCTATTGTCAATATCAATACACAGTGGTGAAGATGAACTCGGTCAACAATCGTGTCGCCTTGGCTCTAGGTAAAGTCGCACCAAAGTTAAAGAAACAAGTCTGCGATTTTTTAAACCTTATTTTGTGATAAAAGTCAGCTTAGCGCGGACGATGCTGGTGACCGACACAGGATTTCCCTGAAATTTCAAGGGCGGTTTTTTGAAAAGATATTAAAAAATTATCAAACGGAAGGAGTGGGTCAAAGTTGGAAATTCAAGATTTAATGCACATTATCGTGGTGGACATTCGGCAACTGTTTCGAAAATGGTGGAGTTTGGATTGGACAGAGATGGTGGACATTCGACAACTTTTGCGAATGGTCGACGGAGATGGCGCCTCAAAAGTTTGTACCCAGTCCACACCGTCGTCATGTAGGCCAACTGTCTCCAAGAGCTTTTCACCAAGTTTCGAGAATGGTGGACGGAGATGATGGACATTCGAGAACTTTACCGCTAACCTGATGATTCACTCGTTCCGTGCCACTCGGATACAACCCAACTTGAAACAACCCGAATCTGAGTGGAGGAGCGTATTTTGGAACTTTTCGAAAATTTTTGTGTCCGGTCCAGCATCTGTCGGTCAACAGCATCACGCTAAACTTGGTGATATCACCTCCTATATCTACCGCAACCCAATAAAAAGTTTTTCGGCAGAACGCAAACGGTCTCTTTACGCAATTGTCATCTACTTAATTTGTATGGCTGGGTGCAAAAGCACCTGGTGCTTGGGAAAACGAGCAGATTCCAGCTCACTGGTTTATGAACATTGTCTTTCCTTATTCGAATCAAAGGAATCAAATTTTGAGTGTTTCGTCTCGTGACGGTTCACTCACTTGATGTTTCGGTTTCATTTCTCTTCAATCACAATTTTCGAAATTCCTAGTCTGTGTTTAGGCTTTTGCGAGAGCATCCAAATAAAAAGTTGAAGTTGAATTTTGACTTCTCTGAACAGTGCACACATCAGTGATTGAATACCCGAGCCGATCAAAGAGCAACAAGCGTGTCGGAACGAACGACACTTTATTCTTTCACTGAAATTTCCTTGACTTCGACCTGAATTTCTTCGTGAACATCTTTCCTCACAACCCAGCCATCATGCGTTCTGCCAATCCCATTCTTTTGCTGCTGTTGATCCTGATGATTTTGCCACAGAGCCACAACACCACCAGTGATGTTAACCCAGAGCAGCTGAAAGAGAATTGCAACAAAATTGACCACCGACACGCATCCTTATTTGAAGCTCGCAATGACTACTATCTATGCTACTATCGACAGTCGAACATGGACAACTACGCGAGAGTCCAATCGAAATGTAACCAGCACCGGCTGCCAGCAGGTTTCAACCACGCTCGATTGGCAATCTTTGAAGACGCGACGCAACAGTTGAGAAAAATGGAAGCCATGGTAAACATGACATTGAAATCAGAGCAGCAAAAACAGACAGTTCAAAAACATGACGTGCTTTTGCACCGGCTTACGACGTTACACAGAAGATTGGCAAATTTAAACGTTTTTAGGGTTTCGACTGCTCAACAGGTCATGCCTACCGTGGCTATTACGTGCACGATCAAAACGACGAATGTAAGGTATTCAATTGCGACGTGAGCGGAGAAAATCCAATTTGGAAACCGTGCAAACCAACCGATATACTATATTACGTCTGTGAATTGACAACAGGTTTGTGAATTTTATCACGTCCGCTTCCACTTTCCACACCATATTGAATTCTCACGCACGCGTTCTATCGCTGTTCTCCCACGCCTAAGTGCATGCGCACCTTTCGGCAACAAATTCAGTATGCTCGAAAAACTAACTGGCTTTTGGCACACGCAACAGTGATGCCATTACGTTATCACCGTAAATTTTCAGGTGAAAAAATAACCAATCCCACTCCGAAACCAAAGACATCAACCACCAAGCCTCTCACTAGTGAACAAACCTTGCAGCCGACAAAACCTCGTGGAGACGGTAAAAAACGGTGTTATCAACATTGAAAAGATCTAAATATCATGTAAAAACTCAATTCTGCTGAACAACATACTTTCGTTCACTAACGATTGCAAGTTCAACCATGGCCATGAAGTTCAGCATGGACAAATTCGGGTCGCCCCAGTGTACACAGTTTCGTCATAATTCTGAACATCTTCGTACGATATAAAGATCGTGTTCTTGCTTAGCTTTGTCACACGCAGTTCAGTTGGTTCAGTCTTGTATTAGATCCGCGGGTGCAGTTTCGGCCGATAATGCCAGACTGCGATGGCGCCCTGGGGCTGGTCAATGACAAAAGCGCCAGCGGTGCACGACATTTGGTCTGTGGTTCGTGCATCACCACGCGGCGACATTTTAATGAAAACTCAAAATTTTAAAAACTCAAAAGTTTAAAAACTCAACTGATCATCTCAGGTCACGAGCATGGCAACACCAGTGCACCGTCGCCATCCAGTACTGCCATCTGGCTGATCGTGGGTGCTGCGTGCTGCGCGTGTTTGTTGTTGATTTCGGCCGTCATCGGCGCGGTCGGCATCGCGATCGTTCGCAAGAAACGTCTTCATCAAGCACACATCTTGCAGTCAGTTCTGTTTGCCATGTCACAGATAAAGCATGATTCGCGGCTTGTGCACGCATGTGCGCATATTATATTTCGTGCTAGCGCAGCAGTGTTTGTCGCGCTAGTGTGTAACCCTGTATTGCATACGACACCGTAGCCCAGCTGCGGCAGCATAAGTTATGCGTAGATGCCTTAACTACAACATAATTGGCCTGATTTGCCTAAAAGTAAACAGGTGCATTGTCGGTGCTTTTTGGCTTCGTTTTTCTTTGTAGCGGGTTTCAACGTTCGTTGATCGCGTACCGTATTCCCTAAAATAGAGCCCCCAAAATAGAGCCCCCAAAACAGAGCCCCCAAAAATACAGCCCCTTAAAAGGGGTCAGTGAAAAAATAGAGCCCCCTAAAAATACAGCCCCCCAACTTGGAATTCCCCGCTTGGGGTCGTAAAGTCAAGTTCTTGTATAAAGACACCTTATGTAAAACGTTTGTGGTTGAGTATATGATGACGTAAAGCCTTTTATGGAAGATCTGCACCTGAACACACTCAATGATGATCAGTAAACCCTGACAGAACTCCGTTTTAGGGGCATTTTTGGGAACATTATTTGAGATTTTGGGCAGCGAAAAAATACAGCCCCCCCAAAAATAGAGCCCCCCAAAAATACAGCCCCCTAAAAGGGGTCAGTGAAAAAATACAGCCCGCCTTGTATTTTAGGTTTTACGGTATAAAAATGATGCAAAATTCAGGCAGAAATAATCTCGGGTGAAACGCTAAAACAGACGTGCATTTATTTTAAAATTTGCAGGTTGTCAAACAAAGATCGAAGTCAACCAGAGAGTGACGTCAAAACTCCAGTTTCACCACAAGCTCTGACGACGACATTGAGCTCCAACACCGACCAAATCCGCCAGGCGTCAATTCCAACTGTGGATGAAGATGAATCGACATTTGCATCGCCGAGTGAGGGCATTGACGTCTCAGGCGGACCGCTTACATCATACACGGACATGAGCAAGGGTGCGAAAAGTGTTGATGACTCTCAAATCTCGAATATCACCGATCGATGAACATATGCAACCAAGTGAATCGAAGTAATTTCAAATTTGAACTGATCAAGCATGATTGACGCCTTTCTCTGAGCCAAAGCTGTATCCAAAATCAATTTGAACTCGCTTATTACAAAAACGAAATAAGATGTGCGGTCATATACCACAACATTAGTCTTTGCAAAAAATGTAAACAACCAATCATTTACGTGAACCATCTTTTGAAATTTCGATGTGTGAATGTGAATTGTGGACATTCATTGTGTTGCCAAGCCATTCGGTGCTCAATCAGGAAAAACAAGACTGAACACAAATTCGAAAAGATTAATGGATTGCTCCCGAAAAACGATCTATACCTACCAACTGCCGTTCTCATAGCTCAAATTCTTCACTTTTACCGAATCTATATACATCTCTTACCCTTTCTCCTAGCATAGAAAAGTTGATACTTTATCACCATGGTGTTGTCACTACTGAAGAAATTTCTGCTGCTCGCAGTGATAATGAAAGCTTCATTTAATTCCGGAGCCATCAAGAAAACGAAATGCAAGCATGAGCCCGCTTCCGCGCAGAACAAGAATACTGATTGCGATGTGGACCAGTCGTGCGTGACAATGTGGAATTCTTATACAGGAACTAAACATGATACACGTAAGTTCAAGTACAGGACTGACACATTCGTGCCAACTGTATGTCTTCGTTTCAGATGCGGCGAAGCTTCTGATTGAAGTGACTATCGGAGATACAACTAAGTACAAAGGGTTACAAGTTACCGTGACTTTCTTCAGCATGATTGACCCGAAAAACAGCCAGGCTGCTGAACTTGAACAATTTTCCAGCTCAGTGTTAGTGCTTTTTTGCCGTTGTGCTTTGGTGACAATGATTTTCAAAAAATAAACAGTTGGTTTCGTGATTGTTTACGTAGTAATAGGACAAGAACCATGAAAGAGTGGTTGAGGTATTGCAGGAGGGAGAACTCAGCCGTGCAGCTTTAGTTTGGGACGACAGTAACGACTGTTCACGTTGCGTTTGCAATCGCTCGGATATTTGAAAACCGATCTCTAAAGTGAAATTGACTTTTAGATATATTGAATTTTGTGGAGATTTTGCTGCGTGTAATGCTTCTAAACGAGCTAAAACGTGTTCAACGCGATCGTTCACTGACTCTCATTCGAGCCACTACAGCTGTGCGGAAAATCTCTCTGTTTGTGAGCCTCACATTTGCCGAACAAAACATTTCTCCCACAATAGCGCGCAAACAAAAGAAAAGCTGAGCTGGGTCGGACCACTGTTGGAATTAAAAATCGAGCTGCACCTTGGTGACGACGACAACTATCGCCACCTAGATGTGGTCAGCTTTTCGCTCAAAGATGAGAATGAAGTAGTCAGCCCGTGAGTGACGCTCTGATCAGTTGTTGGAAAACCAGGCTGTCAACATTTGTCAACTATGTAATCTTACCAAACACGAGTCTTCCCCGTTGCGCTGTGCTCGTAGGCCGCTCTCTGACACCAGCGAAATTTCGCTGCGGAAAGTGGAAAGTGAGACGGGGTAGAAACAGGGACAACGGTGGAAAGTGGGACCGATTCCAGAGAGCGCCAGCGAAATTTCGCTCTCTGCTGGTGTCAGAGAGCACGAGCGGAGAGCGGATAAAACCAGTCATCACTCGTGTCACACGCCCATCGTGTGCTGTGAAACATTTTGTTCATTATACTCGTACGTGGTTAAGCGCAACGATGATGTCGCTGTTGTATGTTTTGTGCTTTTCGCTAGTGCTCTCTGACCCCAGCGGAGAGCGAAATTCCGCAGCGGAATTTCGCTGGTGTCAGGGAGCGGCCTTATCCCGGTTGTGTCGAAAAAACCACAGTTTACCCTCTCTATCGTGAACCTCCGTATAGTGAATCGCTCTATAAAGTGAACGACTGGGCATGTACCGAATTTTCACGTATCTTAACTTATTACAGTACAGGGAATATATATTTATGCTGCATAGTGAACGACTTCGCCCTCTGAGTGGTTCCTTAGGGCTCCACCAGATAGACCCGAAACCCGAAACATAAATTTTTTCTATGTCCATGTTTCGGGTTTCGGGTTTTGAAAAAAACCCGAAACACGAAATGTGATCCTGCGATAAGGTAAAAGCCCCGTTTTCTACTGTTTTCTCTATGTATCATGTGTTTTTGTGCTTAAATCTTGTTCCTCCGCTTGGTTCTTATTCTCTTTCTTTCCGTTTTTCGGGTTTTCAGAGTTGTTGGTGTCGTCTCGTTAGCGCCCGTTGCGCTTTATGTTCAACTGTTATTCACCCGTTCATCATTTATTTGCGTAAAACTAACAATGTAACGTCGCCTCGGAGTTGCTTCGATCAAGTGAAAAAGGGCAAATCCAGCTGTCGGCTTGTCCGACAGCTCCCTACGTCGTATCGTCGATATCATCGTTATTACATCTTATATTTCTCCGGTATTTCGTGTGTGAGTGGAGTTCAGGAACCGCGTACAACCCGCTGGTTCACATGTGGTGAGCCCGACGTGATAGTCCGATAGCGGCGTGGAGCCGGGTCGGATGAAACGAACCGAACCTTCTCGAGTGGAGGAGGATGCGTGACGTTGTGTTCCGCGGTCGGAACTTCCGAGAACGGGAGGTGATGTGGTCTGGCGAATAGACACACACCCATACGCGTCGAGGCGTATAACGAACGGACCGGTATTATGTGTGTGTGCTGCGGTGCACTGTGTATTGAGCGTGCGTGCGTTGGGTTTATGAGTGATTCTGAACCGCAGCCAGACCGCGTTCCCGCATTTAGTTTTGACTAACGTTTCGTTGCAACTATGGATATTCATCGTGTTATCGTTCGTGTTATTTGTTCGATTCTTATTCTTCAATCTACGTGTATCTTGTTTGTTCGGTTATGTGCTGCGTGTAACTTCAACAACGAGTGACAAATTCTGCAATGACGTTAAATGACGACGGACGACGCTTTGTGATGCTTCGACTGACGTATGAGTTGCATGACAGCTTCAATTCTTGACGACTTGGATCTTGATTGCGACGGTAACCCTTCGGTAAATTAATGACGTTTCATTGGACAATTTGGATTGTGATGACTACATCGTTCCACGGTTGTGTAATTGGTTTCGTAACATCGACTATCGGAGTACAGCTTGTGTATGTTGCTTTGTACAGTTTGACGAAGTGGGTACCCTAACAACATTGTGACTTCAACGAACTGTCAATGGTAACAGCGGAGGTAAATGAATGCTCAACGGTCAAATAGAGTGGTGACTGGTAAATGGTGTATTTTTGTGTGAGTGTCGGCCAACATTCACCTGTATGCTGTTTGTACTGGTACTATTTGTTTGTTGTCGTTCGGATCGTCCTCAAGTTAACGCTGTTAACTATGCAACTACATCTGTGTGTCGCTGTATTGTCTTTGGATTCTTCTATGCATCGCCGGGGTCGGCGATATTTTGTTGGTATGGAGGGGAGAGAGGAGCTGGTCAACAATTAATCGGACTGCAATCGGCAAAAGTGTCGAAGCGCATCGTCGGACTGTTCATCTTTGTGTCCTTGTGGAATGTGTTACGTCGTATGGAGATCATCTTCGTTTTGTTGTTGTGAATTTTGTTCGATTTGGATTCTACTGACATCTGCGTTTTTTTGTTGCCGTTCTGCTACTTGCTGTATTCGAACGCCTGTCGAGCGTATGCAGTGAGTTCTCATCTATTAGCATGGTGCGTGCAGTGTTTGTTCATTGATTAGAATTTGGCTCGGATGCCGATGCCACAGACCCTCTTAATTTGTGTTGTTTCGGCGAACGCACCATGCGCTATCATCTTCGTCTATTTCACTGGTTCGAATCGGAGAGAAAGAAGCACTGGTCAAATGAAATGGATTATTATGTTTTTATCGTAAACCCATATGTATCATCGTACTTATCATAGCCGATTTATATGTCATGTTATTGCTTTTTCTACATGTTTTTCTCTGATAGTTCGGTCTTTTCTTGTAACATTTGGGGGCAAATGTAATCTGAGTGTAGGGGGATGTGATCCTGCGATAAGGTAAAAGCCCCGTTTTCTACTGTTTTCTCTATGTATCATGTGTTTTTGTGCTTAAATCTTGTTCCTCCGCTTGGTTCTTATTCTCTTTCTTTCCGTTTTTCGGGTTTTCAGAGTTGTTGGTGTCGTCTCGTTAGCGCCCGTTGCGCTTTATGTTCAACTGTTATTCACCCGTTCATCATTTATTTGCGTAAAACTAACAATGTAACGTCGCCTCGGAGTTGCTTCGATCAAGTGAAAAAGGGCAAATCCAGCTGTCGGCTTGTCCGACAGCTCCCTACGTCGTATCGTCGATATCATCGTTATTACATCTTATATTTCTCCGGTATTTCGTGTGTGAGTGGAGTTCAGGAACCGCGTACAACCCGCTGGTTCACAGAAACACGAACCATGATAATAGAAAATGTTTCGACTGACTGTATAAATTATGCACGTCAGCTACAAGTGGCAAGACCGAAACATTTTCGATTATCGTGCTTTGTGTTTCGGGTTTCGGGTTTTTTTCAAAACCCGAAACCCGAAATATGGACATAGAAAAAATTTATGTTTCGGGTTTCGGGTTACGGGTCTATCTGGTGGAGCCCTAAGCACTGAGACACCTCACTTTTACGAACACAATTTGAGGCATCAGAAATACGAGCACCAAATTGACCCAGACAGCCGATAGCCATATAGAGGGGGAGGCGAAGTGACCAAAAAATCTTTTGTCTTTGTCCAATGCCAAAGGTTTGTTTGCAGAATTCCATACGCGACACAAGTTCATCTCGGCCGCGTTCAATACTTCCGTCCACCGCCGAAGTTTGCGCCTAAAGATCTGCGGACCGAGTGCATGAAAACGAGGGACGTTTGTGGCGACACAATCGGTTGGCAGTTACAGATTCCCCAGACGTCAGCAACACGAACAATCAAGTGCTCGCATCATGTGATCGAACCCCACGTTGGTGGTTAATTTTTTGATGGTATAGTTTTATATTAAGCCAATCTAAGTTGTGCATTCAGGGTAAGCCCAAGGGCATGTACTGCTGCTGCTCGGGTGATTGCAATGAACACGCCCTGTTGTCCCACAATCCCAATTATCAAAATGATTCTGGTGGTATCCAACCTCCATCACGTACAACTCCAACCACTCGCCGCACCAGTGACGACCCGGACAATTCATCTGCAGCGAATGTATACATACGTCTTCATCCATATCTTATTTCCAGTTCCAACAATACAGATTTATCAGACTTTGGTTTTTGTTAGACACAGTCGCTGCTTACCATCATTCTGGCGGTGCTCGGCGGATCAACTTTGATGCTCTTGATCGCAGCACTTGGGCTGTTGACGACCATGCTTGTGTTGAGAATGAAATACAAGAAAATGAAAACGAAAGTCGCCGACGCTGAAGATACACCAGAGCAAGAAAGCCAGCCAGTACAGCCAACGCAATCACAAGAACAAAACGCTTCTGAAACACAACCGGACGGTCAATTTCCAGAATTGCCCGATGACCCTACTCTTGACTCAGACGAACCCGTCAACTTGACATTTTCATTCTCGACCACAAAGAACATCAAAAGTCCAAAAAAGAAGAAGGAAAGTCTCGCCAAACCAACAAAAGATGAGCCGCCAAAACCAGATGAAACGCCGAATCGAGCAACCACCGTCAACAACAGCAAATCCACGTCAGGAAGTGGGCGTGCAGATTGTGAGAAGACGGCTTTGCCTACGACACCAAGTTAATGCGCGGTTCTCAAAAACGATGAAGTGCAATGACTGAATTAAACACATACAGTAGAGTTTCAGCATGCAGTGCTATGCATTTGTTGTTAACCATGACCACACACAGACGTTGTTGCCAGAATACATGAATTTCAACTTCCATTATTTTCTGACATACGCGGTTAAAATCGGATTTTCTGACTCTGATAACTATGGAACGCAATGCTCCCTTTTGTTTCGTTTATGGAATAATGAAGTAAAATAACTGGTATGACGAAACTAATGAAAAATCGAAGCTCGAACAATGGTTGTGACTGTGAGGGCGGGGCTACTTCACTGTATGTGTACGGGTCAACCCAGCCTTCCACCTCTGAGAAGGGTCGGTAAGTGTGGATCAGCTTGCTGCGGAGTAAGGACTGCCAATCCCGGCATGGAAGCGTACAGGTGGATATCCCACAAAAAGACTACGTTTTTCACGTAGCAGACCCACGGTTAGACACGTGTCACCTCATCATAAAGTTAAGGAGAAACAAGGCAGACTTGTAGGCATGCACACAGGATAACCAGCTCAATTGGATATTCCGGGAACAAAATCAGATTTCGAAATTTTTTTACCATATGCCTGCCGTGAAACGTTTAGCGGTCACACTGGAACGATTACGTCACGAAAAAGAAAAACCATGTTCTCTGGCGTAGTGATTGCGTGAGCTGCAATGAATCATTCGAAACATTCTCTTGCCAGGACACCTTTTTAATCTGCGCAGGCAGAAGTTGCACTGGTCGAATATGAGAACTGTGGTGGCAACGGTTTTGAATGACTCAATGCCCGAAATTGTCATGCGTCGCTCGTAACCCGCAATGGAACAAACTTTTGCTGTTGACGGTAAATTTGCCTTTACATCACGTAGAATTTTGACTCTGATCCGAAAAGACGCAACTTACAATCGAGCAGACGCAGAAACAATCGCAATTTTTGATGTTTCATTTATTCCAGTTTTCACCACCTTTCTGACATTACTGTCACTGATTGAACTGGAACTAGTATCGTAGTTGGGCACCATTTGTTGTGATCATTTTTATCAAAAGGTTCAGGTTCATTATTCCGTTTCAGGGTTATTTGTTATCGAAGGATCAGTAATGGCTTTCTCTGGATGGTTGCTGTCGGTCCTGAAAACCAAACCTTTTAAAAAATGATACTATTGGATGTCAATACACTTGTCGCCCCCTGCTTACCACGCCTAAGGCTGGCGCACCAGGAAAAAGAAGGGGATGAGCGCCCAGCCGTATTCAGAGAAAGCAGCAACTTTGTTTCTGCCCGCATGATTGTTGTTCTGCACCAAGGGATCGGACTTTTCGGTGGTTGTCGCGACCTCATTGTTGGGTGGATGGCCTTCCTCAACTGCAAAGAAGCAATTTTAAAGGGCAGAATTGGGATAATTCTGGTAATGTGCACGTCAAAACTTTCAACTTGGTCGATTAACGTCACCTCCTTTGCATTCGGGCCGGTCATCGCTGGCAGGCAGTTTCACCATTGCTGGCCAATTGTCAAGAGATACGGTCAGCTGGGCGATGATCCATTTGTTGTCTTTCTCGTTGTAGACATGTATTAGATGGTTGAATGTGCTCGATTTTTCTTCTTCGTATCCACCGACATGCACCAAGTGATGTCCGATGGAGAACAAGTAGGAAAAGTGGATACTTCGCTCATTAAGCTTGAGAGAATCCATCTGCTCCCAAATGTTTTCGTCCGGTTTGTAGCGCTCGCAGGTTTTGTCGGGTCCGCACACCTAGCAAGCAAGGAAAAGTTATCGCTTTGAAAAGTGTTTCTTAGGTTGTTTGTCACTTGCTCACAATCGGCATCTGTCCAACGCACCACTAATTGGCAGCGTACCCTGACACTCCATCTGTGACGCTGGTCCTAATTAACTGACGCATCTGGGGGACACAGTCCTAATACTGCTCAGCTGAGGTGTCTCGCGCTCGCCCGCCGATGGGCGTTGAGAACAACCCAAGGAGACCAATCACCTTTAAACCTGCCAGGACTGGTGCACACAAACCGACCTGTTCGTGTTGTTTGCTCTCAAGTTGGGGTCCGCATAACAATCCTTAGTTTTATAGGTACGGGGCCTTTTTTTAACTGGCATGCCCCTTTGTGCACAGCAAGTGGCGTTTTACACGAGCAATAAGATCTGCTCGTGGTGCTTCTGGGAGGTCAATTGGCCTGAGGTGCTCCCACCGACGAGGCCTGGGACCTCACCCGTGTGTGAAAACAGGCCGAAACGGGCAGAACGGACTGGTGTTACATGATTACCACAATGCTAGCGCCGAACACAGCCATCGCATGTTGATATCGCTTGGAAATCATTGGTCGCATTTGGTCCCATCTCTTCGCTTTTTCGTTGTATTTTCGCATTTCGTCTGTCGGAGGATTTGGATCATTGATCGTGACGGCACCGCACAACCCACCTGACACGTAAATGTGTCCCTGGAGCAAGCACAATTGTATAAACCATGTGTACGTCTACGTGCGTGTACCGAAACCTGAACCACATACGTTGAAGCTGAGTATAGTACCTTGTAAGCGACTGCCGCGCTGTGTTCGAAACAACGGCCAAGATACGCGGTTGTGCGCCACTCGTTCTTGTCCATGGATAAAATATCGCATGTTGATTTGCCGTCCATTCGGTCATCCGTGCCGCAAGCGAATACCTCGTGAGTCTCAGGAATGTAACCAACCGAAGCTGAAATACATAGATAGGTGTATCGATAAGAAGATGCATTTGAATTGTATATTTGGTGGTGTTCCGCACTAAAACTGCAGACTCCCGACTACTGAAGGATTTAGCTCTCGGGATTGGGATTTGGGATTGATTAAAAAAGTGTCGGGATCGGGATCGGAACCGGGATTGACCTCTCGGGATCGGGACCGAAAATTGCTCTCGGGTCCGGATCGGGACTCGGACTTTGGGTTAGCCTTTTTTGGGATTCGGGATTAAGTTTTTGAGTTAAAAATTGCCTTTTTTTCTCAAGATGTGCTGAAATTGTGACTTCCAGCAAGAGATGTACACTTGGGAGTTGTTGTATTATAGCTTCAGACGATTTCAGTATTAGGCTGAATCTCAGATGTGATTTCCCACTTATAGGTCTATGGCTTTAGGTGTGAGCCAGACAAGAACCACGCCTCACAACTGTGAACGAAAGCGTCTATCGTAACAAACGAATAAAGATAACGAATAGATTATTTCACGTGCTGCTATCATCGGTGACTCAGGTGATATTCACAAAAAACATCACTTTTTTTAAATATATGGCAGCAATTCCTCCAATTCAATCCCTCACCGTTCACGCTGAATAAATTGACAGTTTTTCTGCTAAAAGCCATGTCATTCAGTCTGTACAATTTGCAATCGCAAAGTTTTTCGGAATCTGGCTCAAAAATATTCGGGATTCGGGATCGGGATTGAGCTCTCGGTATCGGTATTCGGGATTTAATTTGGAAGTCTCGGAATCGGGATCAAGAAATCCCACGTGATCCCGAATTCGGGGTCGGAATTGGAGCCCGTTCGACCCATACCCGACTAACCATGATGTCGGTTCCATTTTGTACCCGGCAGTGCGTTCCACTGGACTGTGTTTGTTGCTTGTAACGTCAGGTTGAATGAGCTCACAGCTGTGAGTTCAAATACCATTGTTCTTGTGTTTAGCATCAGCAATAAAATTAAGTAGCCAACTAACTCGATGTATCTGTATCAAGTTCTTCTGAGCGCGTCACTGCGATTAAGACTCCATCATTAGTTGTAGCAAGTTTCGGGTGGTGCGGCGTGGTATTGGGTGGGATTGGAATTTGACGTGGTCGATTGGTGACAGAGCTAGGTTGTCCTGTTTCAATAGGGCACGTCTCATTTATAAGATGTGGGTCGAAAACAAATACCACGCCACCTGTTGTTGAGTCGAATTTGATGACACGCGCAGTCGGTGCTTTACTTTGCAGCAACAGAATGGTTGGGTAGCATAAAGCTGAAATGGCTTATGGGCAGTAATAATAGCGAAGGAACCTATGGAACTATCAATGGCCAGTACTATTCTAGGCTAGGCATCACCGCTTATTTCGTGCTAACGCAGCAGGGCGACAATGTTCCATGCAAGTGGTTTGCGTGCACACCATCGCGGTGACAGTAACCCCAACTAACTTTCATGCGGCCAAAAAAGAGAAAACATTTGCTTCTTTGGCTCAGATGCATATGGCTCGATTGAAAACATCTTCAGAGAAATCAAAATAAATCGTAACATTGTAATTGGTTTCATGACGTGCTAATCGTTCATTTCTTGTGCCTTCCTGTCTAAGGCCGGCTGCCTCAAAAAGTTTAAACTGACTTTATAGTTATATATTTTATGCATCTTCCTAGTCTCAGCAGTACCAAACCATGTCAGTGCCGCAGCACGAAGCGCGACGCACCTCTATTTCAAAATTTAACTCACATTGTTTAGCAGTTTTGTCGGCATTCAGGCGGCTTGCGAGCAGCAAGAAAAGAAAAATGAATTTCTGCACATGAGGTTGAGTTTGAACGGCCATTTTGTGAATAAGACGAGAAGCTGCCCAGCCGACGATCAGTGAAAAACAATGATTTCAGTGCAAGACAACCTTTATTAATGCCCTTTGTTTGTGCTCTACTGAGCGCAGTTTTGACCTTTGATGTGTATTTACTCTTCTGTGAACAAGTCTAAATCAAAACATAGTTTCAACTTTAGTAATCTTAGCCAAAACCCTGGCCTTTAAATGTTTGGGTAAATGAATTTATCGCAATGTCGACACGTTCTATCGGAACTCCTATAAATTTCCGTCCTCAACAATCGTTCTGCATGTCATGTAATTCCATTCCTTTCTGTAGTTCTGAATCCATTGATTCGTGGAACCTTTGTTTTGTATTTCAAACTTGAGCAATTGTAACTTGATAGGCGTGGCCTCTCATGCAAATCTAGTCAATTTCGTATCTAAATCCGACTTGGGTGGCGCCAACCGTTTATGCTTGTCTAAACCGGCCGTGGCAGGTTGGTGCCGTCACGTATATTGTCACAGTATAATCTTCTCCCCCGTAATGACCCTGTCCCCAGATCACTTCATTATGTTCTGCCCCCAATAGCGATAAATTCATAGCGATAAATTTATTTGCCTAAAACGTTTTAAAGTCTGGGTTTTAGCTAAAATTACTAAAATTGAAACTATGTTTTGATTTAGAGTTGTTCACAGAACAACAGAAGAGCAATACTCATCAGAGATCAAAACTGCGCTCAGTGCGGGGCACAAACACCCCTTATGACATATCTTTTGAAAGCGGCCCAAAAAGTTCCACTGTAACCTGTACCGGCTGTACTTATGGTAACAGGGCAAGGTATCGCGAGGTTTTACTGCACATGTTCAAAATCCTTATGCTACAACCAAACAAATGACAGGTAAAACAATAATTTTTGTTGTTAGCAACGTGCGATTTCAGAAGTTGTGACGTTGCCGAATTGCCGAAACAGAAAGCTGATCCTATCCGTGGATAACAAGTGTTGAATGAAAAACGGACTACGGACTTCTACGACAAATGATAAATTCAAACACAAATTTCAAAACCACATCCACACACCTAAACGTTATCACTTGCATGGTCGGTCGTTGTTGAAACACTACCGTTCGTTACGCCGTATTACGAGGGACCGTAGTTGTGCAGTGCCAGTGTGTGTTGGATGTTTGGACAGCAATTGTTGGGTGCTGCAGTGCGCTGTGGCTTGCAACGGATAAGGTTTCTTGTCAGTCTTCGCTCAAATTTTTGCTCATTATTATGATGCTGTCAAACAATCGCCTGCAGAAAAGTACAAAATCACAGAATCGCGCGGTACTGTAGAACCCTGTGGTCGTTGCTTCACATCGAGCGCGAAAGTGAAAATACCTCTCTGCTTTACCGGGAGTTCATTTTCATTTCACCGGAAAAGTTACGGTATATTGGATTTGAATCATTGAAGAACGCAGGCAATCACCATCATGACCTTATCATTACCAAAGCCGATCCTGCTATTCACCGTGATGCTAAACCTATTCATTAGTTTCGCTTCACTCCAATATTATGATTACACGACCTGTTTGAAATCGAAGACTGCCATCAGCTGTGACCAAGGGCAGTCATGTGTGACCGTATTGCCCGTCACAAAACAGAGGGATAGCCGTGCGTGAGACCACAAACTTTCTTCCACTTCAAATTTCACATTCGCACGGCTAAAATTTTCAGACAATTTGAATTTTCGATTCGTGTTGAAGAATAAAGCAAGCTACATTAATGTGAAAATAAGAATAACTCTGTTCGGGATGACTGGTGTGTTATACAACGCTACAAACGAACTGCACATGCCGTCGTCTTCATTGTAAGTGGCCCGCAGTGCTCAATGCTCACGTGCTAGCGCGTGACCAGGTAGGAAATGCGGACTGTTCTTCAAAAATTACTTGTTTCTCCGTCAGGTTTGAAACAAAAAATCCGATACGCGTGAATGAGAGACTGACGGAAATAAAAATTGAACTATCCCTTGACGACAAGAACACACATCCGCTCTTGGATCTGGTTGTGCAAGAACTACACTTGTCAGCACCTTCTCTTGGAACGCTACCGTGCGTAAGCTCCGACTTCCATGACATTTTTTATCGGTGGTGTTGTCACACAATCCTCATGTTGGTGCTTTGCATGTTCTAAACCGCTCTCTGCTTCAGTATTCCATCAACAGTCGAGATAAGAATGGGTCGTGAGCACTACCTCTATCCGCCAATAGGGCTTGGACCTTTCAATATCATCACCGAGTGTATGAGCGAGGCAGAAATTTGTCAAGATACAATTGGTTGGCAGATACAAACGCAGTCATCGCCGACGCGAACTGTAAAGTGTTCGCATTTTGCAATCCAGCCCAGAGTTAGTGATTGATTGAATGCTTGGTTGGCGAAATCAGTTGCTGCCATTATTATCTTCAAAAAACAGGGCCATCCCAAAGCACGATACTGCTGTTGTCAAGGCGATTGCGATCAGCACAGCATGCTGTCACACAATCCGCTTCTGCCAAATGATTCGGGAACCACCGAGCCATTCACAACCGAAAGACCAACCACCAATGCTCTAGATCGACTCCACCGTGCTTCTGGCCTGAGCGTTAGTTGTTGTTTTTTTCAGTTTTCCGTTGTTAATTTTTTCATTTCGGGACAAAGCAACGCATCTTTACAGGAACAGCCTCTGTTCATCTTTTCGTTCGTGCTGGGCGGATCCACGCTGCTTCTGTTCGCCGTGTGCGCTGTGCTGACGACAGTCTTGGTTGTCGTGAGGAAAAAATACCGAAAACTAATGTTGGCCATCGAAATTGACAGAAGCGACAGAGAACGACAGGAAAAACAAGAAAAAGAACAAGAACAAGAAGAGCAACTGAAACAACTACCAAAGGCCGAGAACGAACCGTTATCTAATTACCAGCTACTACCTGAACTACACGAGCCCGCCAGTTCTACCTATTCGTTTTCGACAACGCGAAACACAGCAAACGAGAAAAAGAAAAAGCAAATTGAACCGGCCCAAGAGTCGAAGAAACCCCCGCCTGAAACCGACATGTCAAACGTCGAAAGTGAAGCGGCCCCTGACAAGACTGCAGTTCCTCTTGCTGCCAAAACAAAAGATATTTCTCTTCTGAAGACTCCCTAATCTATGATAACTGAACTCCGATAACTGAACAATGAACAAGGAATTAAGATTGTTTGAGTTGATTCTTTCAAACCAAATTTATGGTGATGCTAGGTATTTGATTGGTATTGATTGAATGTGACCTCTTTAAAATGCTTCTTGTTGGCCCCTTGCCTTTCTACTGGTTCAATCTTTAAGCGTTCTTTTTTCTTGCGTCGATTGGTAAAATTAAACTGACGCGTGGTAAAACTGAGCAAGATTTTCAGCGACCTCGTCTTTAATTCAGCCTGGATAACTGCTCAAGCGATCATTGTTTTTACCGTAGTTTGACATTAACTATACGTGACATTACCAAAGGAAACTGATTTGACGTCATGACCACGGCATTGATTCCAGCCGTAATTCTACTGCTTTGTATCACAAAATCCCAACAACATTTCAACTATCATCCAACCAGCTGCAATTTCCATCGATGCGAACATGACGAATCTTGCGTGACCGTTGTGCAGACAACACCCATAAAATATGATCGCGAACAGCGAAAGCAGCTAAAAGTCACTGAGCCCAGAACAACGCATTCACGTAGCGGTAAGTATCTTGCTTAGCTTTGTCAACCAAAACATGGCAGGGGCCAACAATGGTTAGAAACCATGTCGAGTTTTAGATGTGAATTTTGTTGTGAGCGAGTATCTTCCGTGTCTAAGCCAATTGGCACAGCTCTGTTACTTTTCAGAACATACATTTTCGATAAAATTGCTCGGCGTTAGTGACATCACCGACGAAGGTCTCGATTTGAACATCACCTTGTACAATGAAACTGGCGACGCGGTGTTCGATAACATCACACAATTCAAAGCCGTGACCATAATAGACAACAGAGCGTATGAAGTTCAAAGTATGGTTGTGTAAGACGGTATTTAACTGATAATTTATTTGCAGCAGTAGAGTTGATTTGGAAAGTGCGATGAACGAATATTCGTCAGCTGGAGGTCTGACCGAACTGAAGATTCAAATACCAACTGACGACCACATTCTACCGGCCAAAACCGTGCAGATGGTCCAATTGAACGTTGATAAACAGGGATATCGAGAGTTAGTGTACTCACTAATGTTTCTGACAATGTGTACGGTTCAAAACAAAATACCGATTCAGACTTCCGTCACTCGGCAAAGACTTCACGTTCGGCAAACTGCACTATTTCTCGATCAACAAAGAGTACGGACCGAATCGACAGAACATCCTGACGGATTGTATGCGTACGAACCAGATGTGCAACGACACCGATGGTTGGCAGCTGCGCACGCAACAATCGCCCGCTCGCGTCATCAAGTGCTCGTGGGACAGGAGTCAACGGGTTGGTGCTGATAAACTTTAATGTTTCGAGCTGAAAATAAGTCTTGTTGTATTTTGAGCGGCTTATTCTTTCGCAGGGCAAGTTCCTTGGCCGATACTGTTGTTGCGATGGCAGTTGCCCGGACGCGAACTTTCTGTCGCACAACGATTATCTGCCGAACTTGACCAAAGCCGACGTGGTTGTTTCGACTTGGCCCGATCGCGATCCAGCTGGATCATCAACTAATACAACAGCCGCCACCGAAAACGTTGCCGGCGCAAATGATAACAACAACGAAAACGAACAGGTTCGAAGTTCGAACGGAGAATGTCATACATATTTCAAGTGGGATTGACCAATTTATAGCCTTTTAATTCTCCAGGCTGCATCCCCATTTCTGTCAATTAACGGCATACTCGCTCTGATCCTTCTGATCGCGTGTGTTGCCATGATCGTCGCAGTGATAGTGCTGGCCGTAAAATTACGCAGAAAAAAACGGGTGAGTTCCACCCCAAATCTCCATGATAAACAAACAAACATCACATCGATAAAATTAATTTGAGGCTTTCGACATAATGAAAGAGGCGGCCGATATCTCGCATTCAATTCACGAGTCCGATACGCAATCGGGCCAGGCGATGCTGACAGCAAATCTGCCGGTTTCTGCTGACGAACAATCGATTGGGAGCGCAACGCACGATGACGCAACACAATTAACCATTTGCAATTGTGAGACGATCTTTTCGATTTTAGATATGTTTGCTTCCGATGCTCACAATTCGTCGCTGTTCAGGCTCGCAACAACCACAGTCTGCAACCCATACAAAGTCCACACTTCATACATGCAGTCTGACTCCAGTTGACAAGTGGGAAAAATTTTAAACCAATTTTAATGACTCTGAAGCTATTGTATCTTACAATATGTTCAATACCTATCTTGCAGTTCTCCATCAGATAAGACGACAAAATCGTCGAAGAAAGTGATAGCCCAAAATGCCGCAACCGATACTGAAAACGATTTGACCAAAATACGAGAAACAACCTGACGAAACAGAAACCAAAGACGATCAATGAATATCGAGAAATCAAAATGCGACCTAATTCAATTCCCAGCTATTCGATCAAAAGTTTAATTCTAAACAACCTTCAAAATGAAAAACTGGTTAACTGAAGGATTATAATTTGTCAAAACAAAGGAGTGTGATTGATCACTGACACTGACTGTTGAGAAGCATCGCATAAAAGATAAATGCTTGATGTCAGATCCTAATCGAATACCTATGTATAGTGGGAGGAGGAAAGAGAGAGAGAAGGAAGGGGGGGGGGGCGGGGGGGGGGGGGGGGGGTTTTTTTTTTTTTGGGGGGGGGGGGATGCGGCTGGGGGTGGTGGTTGACACGGCTTCCTTTGACTCGCATAAAAAGGAAATACTATACACAGTGCGGTCAGTGATTTTGAAACTCTAACTTTGAACTCATTAATGCACAGGACGCGTACCCAAAAGCTCGTGCTTGCTGCACGTATTGATGCCCAGTCGTCGTGAACAACTTTGGCTACTGTCAATGATTTGGTTACTAGAGTATAGTCCGTCCACCAGCTCATGGCACTTTGTGTTGCTGCTGGCTGGCTTGTTCCCTTCCTCCACGTTCTAATGAAAGAGAAATTGCGTGTGAGCGATTTTTCAAAAAAACTGAAAAAATAATAATGCGTGTCGAAAACGATTAAATATTCGATCAAATTTAAAATTAAATTAAATTAAAAACTATAAAACACGTCGATTTCATAAAAATAGCAATTTTGGAGCAAAAATTATTTTTTTCGGAAACTCAGTTTCTCTTTCATTAGAATGTGGAGGAAGGGAACAAACCAGCCAGCAGCAACACAAAGTGCCATGAGCTGGTGGACGGCCTATACTGCTTGCCATTTGCTTGTATTGTGTGGAAATCCAGAGCAGCTTGGACGGCAACGCAACTGATTTCCTTGTTGGACTTACAAGCTCTCTAGCTGACCAAATCATTATAGGCAGCAATATAAATAGTCTGCCACCAGCTGTGGGACTGGTCTGGGCTGACGTGAATAAAATTTCTCCACGTTCGTCCTTGCTTATGTGTGTGAGTATGTATACACATGACATGAGTACAAGTAGACAATGCAACCCGGATTGTAAAGCTACACTAAATATACATAATACAGTGCCGTTTCTGGCTCACCTGTGGTGTGGTGCACATGCGTAAGTATCCTGCAATGATACGAAATATGGTTTTTGAGAGATTGTGTTTACTTTTCTGAGTCGATCGCCATTATAACGCAATTCTCTCTTTTTGTATCAATCGACTTTCGTTGTGCAAACAAAAATTTATACTATGTGCCTGCTCAATTTATGTGATTTTTCAACTTGTATATGATTGAGTCAAAAGTTCGGTGGTACAGATCTCGTTGAAATTTCTGGCTTGAATGTGTTCGTTTGGTAAGAACCTCAGGCAAGGGAACTTTTCCCTGTGAACACCAATTCCCAGCCCAGCTTTATACATTTCACATTTTGATGCGCATCTGTTGCATTAAGACG
This sequence comes from Rhynchonema sp. JSB1_4, assembly GCA_030248065.1. Classification (NCBI taxonomy): domain Eukaryota; kingdom Metazoa; phylum Nematoda; class Chromadorea; order Monhysterida; family Xyalidae; genus Rhynchonema; species Rhynchonema sp. JSB1_4. Next base: position 23,566 of record JASAMV010007813.1, on the reverse strand, counting down.
AAACCGCTGTTTGAATTCGCGTGTTACAATAAATGGCCTGTCGTTAAAGTGGAACTCTTTATCGAGTTTCAAAAACGATTAATCTTGTGCTTGTCTAAAACTATGCTGTTCGATCAGCCACATATTCAAATGGCTGCTACTGTACCTTAACGTTTGGCAAGCTGTTTAAGTTTTGGCATCACATTTTTGTAAAACACATTTTTAAGCCAAAGTTTACGCTTGGAATTCGTTGCGTCAATTTTTTATGTGAAAGTTCATTCCTTTCTGTCGGCCTCCGAGTGTGAAAATTGGGTTACATCAGATGCGTGTGATTTTTTGTTCTCACCATTGCTAAGGCCGCTCGTAGCCTGGTCAAATTTCGAAGCTGAGCGAATGTCAACTGCTGGATTACCAAAAACTAAACGGACGATTATTTCAGCAGTTCGGAAAAAGTTACACCGATCGGTCTTTTTTTGCTCTGAGTTCCTGTGGAAATGTTTTTGTAGCCGCGCTGTTCTGCGTGTGGCGGTTGATTTGTAGTTTTTAGCGACTTACTAATACTAACTGCTTCGCATAATGCGGTCGCACTGTCGGCCTTTCAAACGTTACCCAACGCAACACAGTGCGCTTGCGCCGCTACATTATTACAGCCCGGCTTTTTACAATGTGCTTTGACAGGAATGTATTTTTCGCAAACGACTTGGGGCTAACTTACATGGCTAGCATCTTTAGCTGTGCACTATACAGTCAAACATCCACATAATGAACAGAACGAGAACCGGTCATTTTGTTCACCATGTAGAATATTCACTATGTAGAGCAGTACACAAGGGCAGGCCAACCGTAAATTGATCAACATGAACGACACGCTGAGGGTACGGTACAGTGAACCTGTGAGGTTATGATGAACAAAATTGGCTACACCGGTGATTTCATACTGGTTTACGCCTTGTTTGGCATCATTTTGACTCCGAGACGTGGTAGCGAAGAAGCGCAGCAGTAAGTTTTGGTTTGACATTAGATCAATTTTGTCCACCTGGCAAAAGTTGTTCACTATATGGAGCGCCTTTTCAAGACACCCTGTTCAGAACGAAAAAGTGTACACTATGTAGAATTATTCACTATGTGGAGCTTTATAACACGTGAAAAATTCGGAGACTGACAATTTGTTCGCTATGTGGAGAGATTCACTATGTAGAGGTTCACTATGTGGAAGTTTGACTGTACAAGCTGTAGGTACATACCGTACCTTGTGTACAACTGCGGTGCACTGTTGCACTTCAACGTCCAACGCGCACACTCGGAATTTTTCTCTTTTTCACTCGTGCACACCCTTGTGCTGTCTTTCAGGCAAACTCAAAACTTCACGCATTCGTTGCTCAACGCAAAGGATTACGCTATGAAATAACCTGGGAGCATCTACAGCCCGTTGGCTGCATAGCTTATAGGAGCAGCTAACTTTTTGCAGCGTTGTTGTTTAGGCAGCTGCGCCCGGTGTGAGACTTTTGTTGCGCACCTTTGAGCTTGTAGCGCAGGTCCAGAACTTTATGAAAAGCATCGGCAAAAGTTGATTACTATGGTGACTGGTGGAAGTATAACCCACCTACTCGTACACAAGCAGAGGTGATTTTTATATAAAAAGGTTGCACATGCTTTTGTGCATCATAGATTAGATGGTTTAAAACAATAGATTGTTTTTGGCGCCACTGGCTTCACTGAGGAACTAAATATCCGTTGCCGTTGTTTTGTCAGTTTGTCACCGCGGCAGTGTTTGCTTGAAAGAAAAAAGTGTCAAAGCGCGTGTCATTTTAGGGCCCTCCTGCCGACGCTTTATGAGGTCGCGCGTAGGTACAGTACCTAGTACATACCTTTTGCCGTGTACTTTTGTACATCCCCTATTCAGACGAGTTTGGGTTCACACCGAGTGGTTATACAACGTGAAATGCACCCGTACCTAAGCAGCTATAACATTTATTATTCTTTATTGTTAGGTATCCTCATTTGTCCGTTTCACGCTGGTTTGCTGTGTGGCGAGTACTACAAAATTTACTATCAGCAGATGCTACACAACTGATTGACTGTCGTAAACTATTGTTATGCATAGCATAAGCTCACGCCGCGAAAATATCTCTACCGCTTGGTATACATGACGTAATTACAGTCTCTCTTCCACATATACAGGCTCACGTATACGTAATTGGCCAGTTCATTACAAATAACTTTTCGCTCGCTTATGCAATAATTTTCAGCTCTTGCAAGTGATTGACCCATACATACTATGGTCATATCTGAAAAAGAGTGCGCTCTGAGCACTTCAATCACATTTACGCATGGTGTTTATTTCCTCATTAGCAGTAAAACGTTCCAAAATAACCAGAAACACCATAAGCAGGAAAGTGGCTGGTCAGTGTGCCGTTTGGCCCATGCATTACATGCACCTTTGACGCTGGCTTTCCGTGGCCCAGCTGACGTACACGTTGGTTGGTGCGTAGCAAAGCAACAAAAGCTTTGCATACGAAAGTGCCATTTTGCTTGAAAAAACTCGAACACCAGTTCAACCGAAGAGAGCATGGTATTTTCGGCGTCATAAATGCTTGGTCTGCTACTGAATGGGGCATCGCTGGCTGACTGAATAGCAAGTCATGCTATTTTGCGACCAGAGCTCGCATTCTGAAAAGACCACCCGGCTGTTTGGTTTGTATGTCCATTATGATTGGTTTGCTTGAGTGAAACAATAAAAATTCTGTGTTCTGTTTTTCAAGGATCGGTGGCATGTGTGAGACCAGCGCAGGCTTGACGCATTAGCGAGAAGAAAAAGATTAATCCCTGGAATTTCCACAAATCAGGCTCAAATTCCGAAATGGATCCCCTGTCGTGGGCGCTGATGACTTGGCTGGCCATCGCTGGGTTTTTATTCTACGCTCTCCAAAAGGCCATTGAGCTTTGGCCAATCGCGCCGCCGGCGGGAAATCTACCTCATGCGCCCGTTAGCTATAGGGTGAGTTTTCAGCGGTGATTTTTTCAGTGCATGCCGTCTGCATGCAGTTGCTGATGTTCTCGAAGACCATTCAAAACTCAGGGTGTCGGAATATTTCTGAAAGCATTGTACAATCAATCCAAACTCTCTATCAAACACAACAAAATGAAATTCCAAACAAGAACGTCGCCGCTCAAAACACTCCAGGCGACGCCAGTGATCCACATCGAAGCGCCTCGCAAGAGCACGAGCTCGGTATCGACCAACACAGAGCCCGAAATTGAACAACAACAACAAAAACGTGCTTTGGACTCGGCCCCGCCCGCGCCTGCTCTCGTCAGCACAACGGCGTTGGACGCGGGTGAAAGCTCGAAATTTGTCAATGACTTTTTGGCGTGGATCTTCGCCCGTTACAGGGGTGTGCCGGACTTTGTCGTTGGATGGGTCAAGTCGCTGAATGAGGCCGCGAAGAAAGTCACCAGTCCGGTGAGTTTGGGTAATTCTGTCTTTCTCCACTTTCATTCGCAGAAAGTCTTATAATTTCTTTCAGTCAAATTGCGAAATTCTGTTCGAAAATTTGAACGAGTCCTCATCTGAGGCCAAGCCACCGACTATACGAAACATACGAACCGAACATGGACCACGCGATCATATGGTTGGGTTTATATTTGTTGAATTCTATTTATTGTTGTTCATTATTATTATCTTGAAATGGATACTGTAACTGAAAGGGCAAGGTTCACTGAAAAAATTTCAGACTTTCATTGGGGATATTAACGTGCCCGAAGTTTTCCTTCATCTTGTCAGCTCACAGCGTTTACCTGATCGACTTCTGGTCAGCAATTATGACGCCCGAATCACGGACCTGAGAGGCGAGGTAAAATACGAGTGTACGGTATTTCAGCCCCAATATTTCTCCAAGTTAGCACATTCAAAATGGTTTCGAACCGCTTGATTTATGAAATCCAGTCGCATAAAGATCCAGTCCAGCGAGGCTCACTAAAAATAATGATTCTGGTTTTTGGTGTATGCACTTTCGCTTCGTTTCGACTCCCTCGCAGCTTATGCGCTTGAATTATAGAGGTCATGAAACTCAATAGACGTATTGCAGTTACGTCTACGTATATATGCGACAAAATTAGCAATTCACCAGAAATACCTTGAAATTTCTGTCCCATGTTTCGGTCCATGTTCGCAGGCGCAGCTTCGCGTCGCGTGCATCGCAAACGAACTGTTTTTGATGGGCTGCTTTAACGGTCGACCTGGCATGCGCATCGAACTCACGCACACCGACGCTAATGCCGTTAGTCATGGTTTTTGTGAAACGGTGGCACCTTTTTGCCTGAAAATCAAGGGAATGCAAAATAGGAACCCCCTTTAACGGTTTTGATACAAAGTATCATCTGTACAGAATGCACATTATACAATTTTTTCCATTGTGTGTTGAATAAATTTTGCTGGATGCTTCGTGTAAGGTTTAGCGTGGTGGGAAAACATAACTTTTTGGTCGAAAACCCTTAGCTAACGCACGGACGCTTCTGTTCATCGAGCAGATTGCTTTTTTAGTAAGACGGTTTTGGGAAAGAAACGGGATCTACTATATAAGTTGAGATCTGGGATGAAGCCCATTTTAACCATCTGACCACAGTAACAAATCTAGTATTGCTACACAACAGTTTCGAAACCTGGTTAAAATTTATTTGTTTGCCAGCTTGCAAGAAAGCATCAATGAGTGGAATGCTTTCTTATTCTAAAATCACTGAGCACCTGCTCAAGCTGTTCTGCTGGCTTGGGTTTGTGTTGTGACTTGTGACACTCACAATAGTGACAAGAAATACTTCTGGATGTTTGAAAACATGCAATGTGCAATGTTTCAGATCGGTGGACAAGTGAATCCAGACTTGGTCGCCGAGGCCATTCGCAAATGCATCATATCGGCGGTCACCAACGTCAGTCTCAACCAATCCGTCAATATTCGGGCCGTTACCAAAGGTGAGCTGGCTGGCTGGCTTGGTGATGTTTCTGCCTTTGAATTTTTTATATTTACAGTCCAGTTCTGCATATCTTTTACTTTATGTAGGTACGTATATCACTGTGAAGCACCTTAATAATGGGCATGATAACAAATGTGCCTGATTTTCAGGTTCATCAATCGATATACCAGGTTCGGGCATCGGTGCCTCGCCCTCCCCATCCACTCCGACCACAACGATCATGGTGAATTCGGCCCAATACAGTCAGCTGGGTTCGAATCCACCCACACCCTCCCCTCCAGCACGGGGCGCCGATGAGGTGTTGAAACGGGTGAGCACACCTGTCAAAATGGTGGGTCACTCATAATGGTTATTTTTGTGTTGTGCCTCTGTTGGTGGCAAACTATGGTCATCCTGTTCGTTAGCAACCTGCTTATCGAAGACTGGCGATGCACCAGGTCATCGCCAGTGCAAATGCACCAGATGGCCATCTGACTTGCGCACACATTTCAGGCCTCGAACGCAGTACCTCTAGCCGAGCGTGCGGGTGTAACCAATATTGACAGATTGGTAGTGAAAGTAATTCGTGCCCAGAAACTGGGCGCTGATCAAAGTTGGTATGGTTTTTTGTATTATTCTACTTTTTGTGCATTTTGTCGAACACGCAGAGACGTTTGCCGTCTTCATGTGCATAGAATACGACAATTTTCTCCCACGAGGAGTTAAAAATATCGTTTGTCAATTGTCTTTTCGTGTGCTTGTGCGCCTGTCTGTGAAATTTTGGTCGGTGTGTGATATCCAACCGGCTGCCAAATAGGCTGTTGGTTATCATAAAGTATTTGACTCTGGGATTGCAAGGTTCTACTTCAGTACCATACAAAATATGACATGGTTTTCTCAGATGAGCTTCGAGCAGTGGCGCATAAGCTAGGTAAGCAGCTTGAAGAAAGCCGAAGCGCTCACACAATTCCTTCGGGAGAAACGTTGAGACAAATCTAATTTTCCTCCCTGTGCCATTTTACAGCTGTGCACCAACCGTTTGTGTGTATGGAACTGGACGATCCTCCACTGCGCAAACACACCACAAAAGGACTCAATTTCAGCCCTTATTGGGAGGAGGAGTTCACTTTGTTAGTTTACCACGAAGGTGGATAATAAATTTTGGATTGTTTCCAGGTGTACAACATGAACGCGATAGTGCATTCATGACGTTTTATGCGAGCATATTCGGGTGTTTTTCACTAATTATAAATTAGGTGAACTTTATGCGCTGGTTGCACTCTCAGTCAAAATTTGTCCAAATATTCTGTACATAAAGCATCAAAGCGTCCCCGGCTCATGCCAGCAAAGCCCACAGCAGCCTGCGTGTAAAAATACAGGATGGACACGATATAGCAGATGATTATGTTGCTAATGCTATATAACTATCTTTAGTCTCACCTGTGTTTCTTTCAGCGAAATCTCGCCGAAAAGCGAAGAGCTTCTATTCGAGATCTACGACGGCTACACCGAATACGCACAGCCACCGTTTCTGGGTTTGGCCATCGTCAGCGTCGAAGAGATTCGAAAGTCCACCACGTGCATTCACACGTTGCCGCTGCAGAGTCGACCCTATTACAACGATCCCGCGTCCGGCACGCTCACTGTTGAGGTGGGGTTGGCTGGCTGATGTTTCAGTGTTGATATAGTGCGGATCGATGGGACGTGTTGGTGTATTTGGTTGTCCAAGCCGGCAAATTGAACGCAATTGACAGTATTGTATGATTATGGTGTTTGAATAAATTATTGGATGACGTGTGCCTGACACTCGCTTCAAAATTAGAATGAAATCCAAACTGAACAAGCAGCTCGTGTGTGTGTTTGTCTCTCTCCTGAGTTAAGTGACCATCTGGTGCATTGACGATGACATAGTGCACCGGCCAGGCCGCCTGCGAAAACAGGTCAACCAGACAGGTAACCAAAAACCTCACTACCGCACCATTCACGCCACCATAAAGTTAGGTCAAAAATATTTGTCTTTTCGATGTTCCTAACATCGCCAATGTGTTCCAGTTCACATTCATGGCATCGCCCAGTCCCCAACCGGTGTTCGTGCCCGACCATGTTGCAGTCAAAGCGGTGCACGAACAACAAGAAATGGTCGAAGATGGATTGCTCACTGAAACGCACATGATGGCTAGACGACCATTGGCACCCGGTGGGTGACTGGTTTCTTTGGTTAGATTTCGGATTACACTGGTCAAGCAGAACAACGGAAATGGGTATGATGGCATCGGAACCATTTCAGTTTTCCGCGTGCACACGGAGCAGTCTTGCTGCGGGTTCAGGGTCGCTTTGAGCATAAACGAACTCTTAGTATTTGAAATCGAGTATGGTTTGTTTTTCCAACAAGCTGCTTCCCAACCATTGCAGAGGGTGCACCTCCAGGTGAAGATCTCAAGGTCACGCCCACCGTAACTACGACCGTTCTGGTCAAATCCGTCTCACAGGTGAGTAATGCACTGAATGGTTGGGGAATGGAAACTTCATTTTCCGGAATCTTTTAGGTTGTGGTGGGGCTGACGAAAGCTTTCCAAACTTTGCTCGTTCTGTGTTCTCCCATTTTTATATCGTCCTTCCCTGTTTTTGGCTCATTTTTTGTTTGGCAAGCACTCACGGTGTCTTCCTAAAGTTTTTCGATACACCCACTATAATCCCGCATATGCACTCGCGGTGCGATGTTTCATGTCATGATGGTTACTTTTGTTTTGCTTTCACGCACAACAATTTTTGCCACTTCCCTTCCCCCACTAGCATTATTGTTGCACCATTCGGCGATAAACTAGCCCCAGGGCTTTTCAGTACTTTCAGGAACCCGTTGTCCGACCCGATGAACCCACAAGTCTCGAACCGGACAACACCGATCAACAACAACCCAAACAGAACGGTCTGCCGCCAAATGCCGGTGCTGAATCGGTCTCAGACGCGGAGTTGGACCACCGTCTCGACTTAGACAAAGACCGCGAACCGTTGGGTGACGAAATTATACAGCAGCAGCCGGATGAAGAACATCGGCAGACCGGGACCTCGACTAATGAAAAGCCACAAACATCCACACGACACGAGGAGGGAAATGAAGAGGTGCTGGATGGCAGGCAAAGTTTCGGAGAGATATACTTTGAATCTGGCCTGATCAGGAAAGCTATCTGCCGATGTTGAAAGACAGCTGCTTTACGTTTTGTAAACACTTTGCTAAACATCAACACACAGTCAGTCGCTTTGTTGCCACAGTCTAAGGCCTGAAAATGCGTTGCGAAAAGTGTCCTTCATGTCTATCTTGAAAAATCCATCCTGTTTTGTTGCCATGTTGCACACGCACTCCATGCACCATGTCTTCCACCAACTACGTCTCTGAAAAGCTGTGGAGAATTATTGTGCGTTTGATTGTCCCCTATCAATTTTGTTTTCACAGACGGGTGGTGCACCTGGTCATCGTCAGTGGACATGCACGAATGACCCCAACAATTATTCCGCAGATACCACCTCCGGTGCCCCCTCGTGCCCCATCAGTGCACAGTATGGATCGAGCCGAGGCACAATTGACGTCGGCCGAGGAGCACATGCGTCAAGCGGAGGTCCAGTTGCGTGGACGCGACGGCATGGGCAGAGGTTGGACGATAACCTGATGTTGATGAAATTATAGTTTTTCACCATGGCAACGTATCAAACTCAATCATGTGACTTTGACAATCAGAAATTTTGCTTATACAACTAATTTCAACCAACGTAAAAGTATGGTTTGTAATGGCACCAAAAGCAATTCCAACGCCGAATTAGTGGGATCAGAAAATGGTCAGATGCTAATATTTAAGCCCTAATTATACTGTGTTCTCCGAGAGAACAGAGAACATAGTATAAGACAGATCCGATCCTGTCACCAACCAGGCCCTTATTACATTTATGCCAAAGAATAGACGCCAAGTTTCGAGTGATTTTCAAGCACTCAATTTATTGATTAGTTATTCATTTTTTTCTACAACTTTATCGAAAGTGCTTTCGTATCCTTTCCCAATGCGCCGCACAGTCTGCTTCACACAGGCCCTCACCCGCACAAACTCGGAAATCTTTCCACCTGCCACCCCCTCCCTCTGTCAGGTCGCGCCGAGCATCGTCAAAGTGGCAGTTCATTCTTTGCCGCGTTGAAACAACGTCTGTCGTTCAGCACACGGCGAGGGCGACGATCGAGATCGGCTGATATGAGTGCTCAGGGCCAACGCCCCATTGTGGGCGGTGCGCAGGAGAGGGACCCGTCGCAGGGACGATATGCAGGTGACCTTGAACCCACAACGCGCAATAGCCCAAGTCAATTGCATAAACAAGCATGTGGGCTGAAGAAAGCAATTCGCTTATTCGTCGTAAACATCCTCACGCAGTGCACTGCTGCTTTCTTCTTGTACCTATACTCTGCTCTGGTGACGCACGTTTGAATTTTCAGTATTTTTTATTGGAATAAATTGATAGGGTTTTCGCTGCGCATTTCGAATTGCTATTTGATACCTAAACTTTAAGATGTCGTTAAAAATAAAAACGGGAATGCACGTGCCGCCATAAAGCAAGCCACACAGTTTCCAATTGAAAAATTTTTATGCCCACTTTGACATGACTGCGTGACTTATGTACAAGTCGCGTTGCATATCTTTGATGTTGCCGGGATGGCAGTGCCGTAATGCAATCATGTTGTTGTGTGTCTTTGAGAGACGAACAGCACCAAATCACAATACACAGAATATATTGCCGAATTTTCGACACTCAATAGTGTCCTCGTCAGGGCTAAAATCAACAAAAAGAGAGAAGGAACCGGTTGTCACAAGAATATCATTTCAGAAAACGCAAACAAATTTGGTGCTGTTCGTCTCTCAAAGACACACAACAACAAGTCGCGTTGCTTTTATGCCAGAAGATCAGCTTGTTCTTTTATAACACGAAAATAAGGAACCGTTTCTTATTTATTTTTATGATTTGTTCCGACCTCAATATTTTCCCCACACTTTACAGCGAGTTTATATGGTGGTTCGAGCATGATGTCGGAATCCAGTGTTGTGTCCGCTGTCAGTACACGCAGTCTGTACGCGCGAAGCACTCTGCTTGTTGAGACCGACAAAAATGAAGTTAAAAAGTGCGATCTTTTTTAATTTCTTTTTAAATTGGCAATTGTTTACATGATTTTATTCCATCAGATACTACCTAATCCCACCGAATATGCTCGACAACCCTGAAGCTCGCAAGCTGATGCGAAACGGCAAGAAACTGCACGTTTTCAACGAACACGTTTTCGTCGCCATCAGGATACCTGGGTGAGGCTTGGTTGCAATTTTTGCTTTTCTTGGCAAACAATGCAATGTCATCTGTTTTTTCTGCAGCGGCACAATGTGCAACGTGTGTGGACTGGCGATCACTCGTAGTTTCGGTCGTCAAGCTTACCAGTGTAGAGGTGGGTCACCGTATTTGCGCATGAACCGTCTTTGAATATCAAGATACTCTGCACTGATGCTGCCCGGATGCACCGCCTGTCTGTGAAACATACACAGGTCTAAACTCTCCAACAGCGCAAAAGGCAGCAATTCACTTTCTGCTATGATCTCTGAAGCCTTTAGTTAACGAGATGATAAAGATGAGTGATACGAATTTTTCAGATTGCAAACTAATCTGCCACAAACAGTGTCATCACAAAACCGACGTGTTTTGTCCGCAGTCGACGGTATCAAGCCTAGAAATGTATGTATCTTTTATACTTTTACCTAATGCTTGAAATGAATGCACAAAAAATAAATTTTATCGATTTAATTCGAAAACTCTCTCGTTTTGGTCCTTAGCGTTCGCCGATCGCGGCGACGAAAATCAGTCTCTTTCGTGGAGACGAATGAAATACTGCTGATACCAAGAATTGGCAACCGGCCAATCTCGGTAATGTGATAGTGATACCTCGCTGTAGTCACACGCGGGGTATCTGTGCTCCGGGTACTCCTCTCTTATGCCACTAGTCATAGTCTCACATTAGTCACTTTTTTTGCCAGGTCCGAATTTTCTCCGTTTCTCCGTAGTTAAGGCGTCTCGTTATATGTAAAGGCAAACTATGTACACCAACACGAGTCCGATTTCGAAGGTGGCTTGTATTCAAAATGAATAGAAAGAGAAAATCATTATGACCCATTGTGTATTCTTCAACGTGTGACATTTCCCAAATCGGCATCCACGTATGAATGTTTCACCGTTCTGCCAGCTGCGAAATCGAGCTCGTGTTGGCGTAGTTTGCCTCTATGTAGTTACATCGATTTTGTCTGAATACAGTTGTGCCACAAAACAGTTTTGGACTAAAATTGTGAAATTATGCAACCAAAAACACTTGGTTTGATGGTTGATATAGGACGAAAAACATTATTTGAGTGCCCAAATTGTCACATCTGGTTGGAAAAAGAGTGACGAAGTCCGGTCTGAAGGTCTTTTTGCCTTGTCGGCTTCTTTTTGTCACAGTGTGGCATTAGTCATTAGTCATTTGCCCGATCCTGTTGGTGTGACTATAATGAGGTATCACGGCATCCTGATTTTGGACGGGATCACCCTAATTTGAGTTAATGTCTGTCTTGACTCCAATTTTTTCTTCACAATTTTCCAAATACCCTGTCTCTGAATTGGTTACGTTCATCGTTTACAGGTCTGTGGTGATGGCATCTACAGTATGTATATCTGTACCCGCATGTGATGAACTTCGATGGAGAGACTGAATGAACAAATGTGTGATGTTTCCTTAGCTAATGTATCCAAACCTTTCAGAGAATACATCTGGGCTGAAGCTTGACGGTCAAACCGGTTACGAGCCCTCATCAACATGCCAAATTTGGTGCCATACTGCTGGGAAACAATGTGAAACGGAACGTGCCTTATTTGAGGATCATTGTCTTTTTCTGAATTTCTAAGCATAAATTTTTATTTTTTTCCATCGCTTTTATTCTACTCCCGATTTTCTTTGGGTGCTGCCCACAGCACCATACATACACTCCTTTTGGCTTTATGTTTCGAATCGATGTTGTTGTATTGCGAACGTAAAGATAACGGCAGGCAGGTCAAACTTGGTCGAGTTCAGTCTTGTTAACAGAACACAGGCTTTCATTTCGTGTAAAACTAAAGCGAGACCGGACCGAACACCAAGTTTGCACATGTTTTACCTTTAATCTGTACACCCTTTGCTCATACATTCGTCACACATACAGCATGTGCATAAATAATGAACACAAAGATTTGTGAAAAAGTGATGCGTTCATATGGTATTTTACCAACGGCCCAAGGTGAGGCTTCTTGCTGCATCAGAGAGCATAATAATTTGAATTGTGTCTCAATCAGTCATTATATTCTTTCCTCTCCAACATCAACGGTCAATGGCAAACACCAGAACTTTGTTCGTCAAAAAATTCAGTTTGTTTTGCTCACATTCAAATTCAGCCCATTCCAATCAATCTTTTCGGATAATCAATAGATCGGATTCTAACGAAATCAGATGTAGTTGGATTCACTCTATTTTGGAATCTGATAATTTTGCAAAGTTTCGTAAATCGACAACTCAACAATTTGATTCATAATCTCTTGTATCTTCTTGTATCATTAGATGTGCACGACGCATTCGCATTCTCCCACAGCGAACTGCCATCTGGTGCTTTCCTCGTCGTCATCCGTGGTCTCGGTGTTGTCCATCCATTCAAAGTCGTGATCTGCGCCGAGCTTGTCCTGCACCATGACCCCGATCGTGTCTCGGTCCAGGCAAGAAAACGGCACGATGTTCGATGACGCTGCGAAATGAGTGTGAATTGGCTGGTATCAAACTTGGTCATAGGATCAGATCTGGCTTGGTCGAGTGGCTAAAATATGTTAACGTCGCTTGTCACCAAGCCAGATGCTGATTCTGTTTCCAATCACCAAACGTTACAAAGCTGAATGGACTGCAGAATAATCGAAAAAAAAGTAATTATTAAAACTCCAACCATCGACAGAAATGGACAGATGTTTGGATGGCATGATCAGATGTTCGCGCTCGCCCGATTTGATCAGATCGGCCACACACTGCGCCCACGTGTCCAACGACAACGCACAGTGCACGTCTGTGTGTGAGTGAAACATCACTTGGCATGGGTATGTATGTCTGGCAAGGCAACAAACTTGGTCGTCACTCATCAGATCTGACCGGACCGCTTTGGATTTTGGGCGCATGTGATTATTTTGTATTTATTGGAGACAGTAATTGCTCCTAAACGTTCCAAGATAGCTTTGAACTACTTTTACGCTGGTCAAAATCCGTAACATCAGTAAATCTCGAATACCAATCCCATGAAAAGTTGACGTAACAAGACTGGACTAATCCGATCCTCTGATCACCAACTTCGATATTGCCTCACACTCAGGGTTGGGCAAAAAAAATTTAAAAAAAAGGTTTTTGAAAAAAATTAAAAAAAAAATTTTTTTTTTAAATTTTTCGGGTGAACAAAATGTTCTAAAACGTCCAAAAATGGCCTTTTTGTTGGTTATTTTTTGTCATTTTTTCTCAAGGGTCGAAAAATTTTCTTCACAAAATCACCTTTGGGGCATGTATTTGCTACCTAAGATACCCCAAATGATGTTATTATACCTTCCTGTGATACATGGGACACAGTATGCATGTACCTACATTGTACTTCGATGTCATACCCCCTTCAGGTCGGTCATATACGACTAATTCAGCTACCCGACAAGTATTTCTGTACCTTATATTCTCAATTCTGTGTGGTTTATGAGTGAATCTTGCTGATTCGGCCACAAACTGTTGTGTACCACAGTGTTGTATACCACAGAGCAGCAATCATCGGTCCATATCAAGCACAGACTGTTGGATCGCACCGAAGTGACGTAAACACCCTTCATAAGTGACGCAAACCAAGTCACAAAAGTGCCTTGTCAATTAAAGTTGAATTTTTTCGCGTTTCTGCGCGTTTTTAGGCAAATTTAGAAAAATTTCCCCGAATCTCAGACTTTTTAAAAAAAATTAAAAAAATTTTTTTTTTAAAAAAACCTTGTTTAAAAAAATTTTTTTCCAACCCTGCTCACACTCCCTCCAACCTGGGAATCGCAGGTAGCCGAGTTCGGGACATCGCGTATAGAATTTTGCCATTTTCAGGTATTGATCGGTGGTAATGTGCGGTATTGGATCGGTCTGTTGGCTGATACTGAATGTGGTCAGATGAGGCATCGTCACGTCTTCGTTCATGTGACACAACAGTTCGTGTTCGTCGCATGATCCGATCGATATGCTGTGCGTGACAAGGTGATGTTTCATGTTGGTTTAATCTTTTGCTTACGTTGATTAAAATAAAGAGAAAATCATCGTGTGCATCCGTACATACCTTGTGAGCTTTGCGACGTTGATTGTGTTGAACAGACCGGCCAGACGTTCGATGTCCGGATCACATTCCATCAGATCGAGCACTTTGAGATTCAAAGGGGGATTGGCGGTCTGAAAAAGATAAATCTGATGAGTCAGTGGTGAGATTTTCGAAACGGTGTTTGTATAGTGTCACTCTTCTTATCATACCCATCATGGTGTCACTAGACTCACGAAACTTTTGTTATCAAATCCCTCAGTGTCGTGGTTCACATTTCAAAGGTATACCTAGGTGACCTAAATATCCCCAACCAGTGCATCGAGCATCGTGTTCGTATCGTCGTCATCCATTCCTTTCACTGTCAATTCGATGATTCGATCGGTGTACGCTGATATTTGACTTTCGAACACGCATGGTGCCGGCTTTTTGATGCGCAATTTGATGTCGGCTGTCGGTGTCAACGACAACAACTGCGGCAGTGCGTGATGTATGATGCGCGAGTGCACGCCGAACGCCACATTCAGCGTTGTGTGGTCTTCGACTGAAAAGGATTGTACGCTGGTCAAATTCAGGATTCATACGCTGGTCAAATCTAAAAGGTGGCACACTGGTTACACGGTTTCACGCTCATCAAATTAAGACCGCTAAAACTATTCGAGTATCCTGACAAAGCTCCGTCACGTGATCAGCAGAGCCCACCGTCCAGCTGATGTCGCTAAGCTCCATATTTTAAGCGAGAGCGGATTTTCTGTTCCTGTTTACTATATCCGCTGTGTGATGGAAATGGTCAACGCCTGAACCAACCAGCTTCGATGGGCACATCCTTGTGATCGATATCGACCGTTTTCAACGCAGCTGCAAATCGCATGTCCGGCAACGCGCGCAACAACCAGGGCAGCGCGGATAGATCGATCTTTCGGATGCTGGGAGGCACCTGTGTATGATAGGATATCGGTTCAGCCTTTACTTTTCGTGAATCGATGTTTGCGCCGTTTATTTCGACAAATATCAGTTATTGAAAGTGATATACACGCCACGTCAACGATATGGGTTACGGTAATATTCTGATTCCACAATAAATTCAGCAAATTGATCTTTTTGAGACATCACCTGTTCATTCGGTTCATTCTGATGGAGAACGACCTGTTTGCCTCCCAACGTAATCGACATGCGACCGGCGTGTTTGTCCGTGTATTTCGGCACGATTAGTTTCAGTTCGCGCACTTTCGAGCACCTGGGTTATTCAAAAAAATGACATTATTTTTTCTATAAGTTAGTAAAATACAGAAAATGCAACATTTTCAGTAGCGGCAGCGCGACACGTTTGAATCTCGACAGCCAATCATCGGGTGCACAGTTCTGTCCGTCGACTCCGCAGTCCCAGAACGCAGCCAGTTTCAGCGTTCGACCGCCGCGATGCAACGCCATGAGTGGCTGAAGAATTTTAAAAAAATAGTTTTTCTACAATAATTTCTTTTGTTAGATCAGAGACGATAAGACCAACCTGTCGACGGCCCCATCCGTTCAGTAGGTCACATTCTTCACAGTTGCCTTCCAGTCTGCTGCACTCGTGCACCTTCTCTGGTCGATTTGCGAGCATCAGCACAATCTGACGTACATTGCTCCATGCCTAACAATGGATTTAGAATTATTATTTCGCAAAAATAACTCTTTAATGCAGAGACTAACAATTTCCAAGTGCATTTGTCGATTGAATTCCTTCGAGACCAGTGTGAGTGCGTATCGCGTTTCGAGATCGGTCACGTGACGGAAGATCTTCCAGGCCAGACCGTTGTCGGCGAAGATTGCTGACGGGATCTGAAGATATTTTGGGCGGATGAGCAATATTACGGATTCGAAATTATGTTTGCAATCGGAAAAAATCAAAAAAATTAATCAACCACTCCGAAATTATGTTGTGGAATTGATCGTTGACTGATGCTGTTGTTGTCAGAAGTTGGTTCATTTGGGTCGACTGACATGATGATTGTTTGTGTTCTTATTGTATGTCGGACCAATGAAAATTTGGAATTGGATTGAAGATAAAGTCAATGCGAATGAAAAGAAAAGAATTGGTTTTTCCGTTTTGTACTCATCTTTACCGTATAATCTCTGTCTATTTTTGTCGAGCATCAAAACCTGAGTTAGGGCGCGCCCATGTAGGCCAGGGCCAGGGCCGGGGCCGGGGCCGGGGCCATGAAAAATAATCTATGTCCGAGGCCCTGGCCCCGGCCCAGGCCTACATGGGCGCACCGACAGGGCCGGGGCCGGGGCCGGGGCCGGTGCGAAACATTTTTCTGGATAGGCGACGTTAGAACTACAGGGTTGTCAATAATCCAACATCGGTTTCGTATACATATGCAGCTGTGCGTGTGTGTTCGTGTTGGGTGTGCTGTTGCCTGATGTATCAAGGGCACGGTCATTTTGGGGTTTTATTTAGGTTATGCATATGTATTTGTTCAAGCAAATTAATATAAAGCGCTTTATTCTTAAAAATACTGGCTGATGAAAAGTCACCAGATGACAAATTTTTTGAGCAACCACAGTAAACGACATGTCTGCGCGAAATTCGAGTAACCTATAACTCAATCAATCAGCGAAACGCGCACCTCGTGTATGTGCACGGTCAAAAGCAAACTGTATGTGTATAATTGCAGGTAGAAATTCAGTGTTTTGTCAATCATATTTCAAACTGCAGCCCGAATTTGCAATTTACAAATTTGTATAATCTAAAGAAAAAACACAAGATAGCCATGCCCTTGATAAATCAGGCAGTAGCGCACCCAACGCGAAAACACACGCACAGCTGCATATACGAAACCAATGTTGGATTTATTGGCAACCCTGCAGTTGAAACGTCGCCTATCCAGAAAAATGTTTCGCACCGGCCCCGGCCCTGGCCCCGGCCCCGGCCCCGGCCCTGTCGGTGCGCCCATGTAGGCCAGGGCCGGGGCCGGGGCCAGGGCCTCGGACATAGATTATTTTTCATGGCCCCGGCCCCGGCCCCGGCCCTGGCCCTGGCCTACATGGGCGCGCCCTTACGCTGGTCCATTTCCAGCTTGTGGACAATGTTGACAAATTTTTTTGAATCAAATTTGATGTTGGAGCACTAGACTTGACCAGCGTAAAAGTTATGATTTGGGTCAGGGAACAACTTTCACGTTTTTGCGATTTTGGGCTTTTGGATGAGGTTTGGAGTGCAGGGTGCCCGATCCAAATCTCTGGTGGTCGCCGCAATGACCAACAACAAGAACCTTTGCACTGAAGCACCAAAAATTTTACTCCTCCGCACAACTCTACGGTATCGAACGTTGATTGGCTGCTGTTCGTTTGAATTCAGATAACGGTGGCCAAACGAAAAGAAAGAGAATAACAATTCCATTCCCTCCCACCCAGTCCCATCCCATCCCAACCACGTGGCGCTGGCTCCTGCGCTGGCAAACGCGGCGGAATGCAAGAACCAACCCGAAACCGGGCCCAACCCGGCGCGGCCCGATCGCCCAAATTTTCGGCCCGGTCCGATGTAAATTTGTCGTGGTCAGAGGTCGCAATCGGGCCGGGGTTGGCCGGCCCGGCCCGGCCCGAGCCTCCAAATCTCCGGCCCGGCCCGGCCCAAACCCCCAAATCTCCGGCCCGGCCCGAATTTGTGGCTCAGATTTTAACCCAATTTTTGTCATAATTTTTGCGATTTTTGTAATCTATTTTTTTGGTTGAAAATTCATTGTTTTCCATGAAAAAGTCGTCAGATAGGCAATGCTGACAGGGTAGTACTTGGGGGGGGGGGGTTGGGGGGGGGGGGGGGGGTCCCCCCCAAATTCATCTATCTATCGTCAACACTTTTTGATTTCATCTATCTATCGTCAACACTATGGGCAAATCTATCTATCGTCAACAAATTCTGGGAACAATCTATCTATCGTCAACACATTTCGACCCCAAAATGGGCATTTTTGCCTCAAAATGGCTCAAAATCGGTATTTTTTGTCCCAAATAGACAAAAAATCGCGCGCTACGCGCGGATTTAGTACATCTAAGTACATTTTCATTAATATTTACACATTATTACCTACTTAGTACACTATACTATACCTTGATTTTTGGCGACCCCCCCCCCCACCATCTATCTATCGTCAACAAGTTTGGGTCGACCCCCCCCCCCCCCGATGTCGGACTTGGGTCAGCTATCTATCGTCAACACAATTCGGGTCCCCATCTATCTATCGTGAACACCCTGACCAAGTACTACACTGAATGCTGATCACTTTTTCATAAAAATAAGTCACTTCAGACGCGTCGGGCCGGCGGGGTGCCCGGCAGTGCTGTGGCTACTTTTGCGGGGCGGGTAGGGTACATAGGTGGAAAAATCCGGGGCGGGTAGGGGGGTAGTGTACCTGGGATCTTGGGGGGGGGAAATCCGGTTTGGGGGGGGGGGGGGGGGGGGAAGATTTTTCGGGGCGGGTAGGGTACAACACAAGTTTTTTCGCGTGCCTGTTTTTATGTACTAAAAAGTACATATATCGCGCGCTTCGCGAAATTTTTTGCACTTTTTAGGGTTTTCGGTCGAAATTTGGGCATTTTTGACCGAAAAATGGGCATTTTGGGGGTAAAAATCGGGGCGGGTAGGGTACCAGGGCGGGGCGGGTAGGGGGTAGGGTACCAGAGCGGGGCGGGTAGGGGGGTAGCGTACCAGGCCGGGGCGGGTAGGGTACCATTGGGGGGGACCCCCCCCCCCCCCCCCCCCACCCCCCAGCCACAGCACTGGTGCCCGGCCCGACCCTCCAAAATCCAAATCTCCGGCGCGGCTTGGCCCGAACCAGTGTTGGAGGTGGGGAGGGGGTTTGGGGGGGTCGCCCCCCCCAGTACAGTAGGTATCCCCCCTCGCCTGGTACAGTAGGTATCCCCCCGATGTTTGGCATGGTACAGTAGGTATCCCCCGATTTTCACCCCGGTACAGTAGGTATCCCCCCGATTTTGCCCAAAAAGTGCCAATTTTTGACCAAAATGGCCAAGATTAGTGTAAAATCAGTGGTTTTTGCCTCAAATTACCCAAAATTCGCGCGCTACGCGCGCAAATACTACGTTTTCACACGATTCCACACATAATAAACACATTAAAAATTTTCACCCCAAAACCTAACCCCCCAACCCCCCCCCCCCAAACCCCCCCCCCCCTAGGTACATAACCCCCCCGGCCATCGGCTCTGGTACAGTAGGTATTCCCCCTCTCTGAGCGCGGTACAGTAGGTATCCCCCCTCCAGAGTACCTCCAACACTGGCCCGAACCAAAAGCCCAAAATCGCGGCCCGGCCTGGCCCGGCCCGGTCGCGATTGCGTCCTCTGGTCGTGGTTTTTATAATTTCCGGAAAAACGAAATAAAACGTTTTTTTCGGAGCCCGGTGTTTTTCGAAGATGAAAAATTATTGGTACCGTCAGACATTCACGGGAGCCAAAATAATATAAAGACAAACCACGCCAACACGAGCCCGATTTCGCAGCTGGCAGAATAGTGAAACATTCATACGTGGCTGCTGATTTGGAAAATGTTACACGTTGAAGAATACAACGTGGAGCATGATGATTTTCTCTTTCTATTCGTTTTGAACACACCCCACCTTCGAAATCGGGCTCGTGTTGGTGTAGTTTGCCTTTATGTACCAATTTTTTTGGCATTGGAAAAAAATAGAGGGGTTGCCGGGTTTTTTACCCGCAAGAAAGGGGGGTTGCCCAGTTTTTTGGAAGGCATCGAAAGTGCACTAAACATCATTGTGTCGTTTGTTTCCGCCGACTTGAGGCGTTTTTCACATTTTGGAATGCACAATTCTGTTTTCTGCAATGCTGTTTGTATGCACATGTACATATCATCAAGTTGGCTGCCGCCGATCGCCGACTGACACCATCACACCACATCCACATCAAAACCTCTGCTCAAGTTCAAATTCAAATTTTATCTGCACGCTTTCGCAAAGACCTTTACACAAGATCCGGAAAAACCCTAAAAAAATGAACATGAGTATTAATAAACGAAAATGTGAACATGAACGAACAAACGACAAAGAAAACGTACCGGCGAGATTCAACCAACCAAACTAATGAAGGGAACAAACGCAACGAGCAATAAAGTCAGCAACGGATGACGGAATATTGATGATTATCTGAAAAGCAGCAACCAAGTGACTGAGGGGATCAGTCAACGACGGCTGAAAATTTTGAAGAAATGTGGCGAGAAACTAAGTCTCGACCACGTGAGTTTAGTTTAGTTTTGAAGGCCGCAGTTGAGGCAGCAGAGACCACACTCTCTGGGTGTTGTGACAACTTTGTGTGGGCTAATGTTGTGACTAGGCAGCATGTGAGCTTAGAACACTCACATGACTGATAACAGCTTATGAATGCCTATAATGTGTGATCTTACGTTGCATGTTCAGTTGCAGTGCAGTTCGGACTTGTGTATTTTGTGAATTGTAAATGAATCCTTTCTTTCGTCGCGACATGTGGCATAACCTGATCGAGTGAACCTGTGGCAATCGTGAATTGTGAAAAAGAAGTCCAATGTCCCCTTGTTGTGCAGCCGCTTGTTATGCGGTCTGACACATAAATTTGTACTGCCTGAAGTGCAGTCTGAAAAGCACATTTTGCGAAGTGCTTCTGGAAATTTGGCCTAAAATTGAATTTCAACAGTGAACTGTCGCGCGAAATTGATCGAATCATGTTCGGAACGTCGTCAATGGCTGGTCGAGAGGGGGAGGAATGATCGTGTCCACTGGCTGCAACTCCTGGGGGGGTCGTCTCACCTCCAGTACAACACTCCAACACTGGTCTATCGATCGACAACCAGCCTCTCTCTCTCTCTCTCATCATCAACTCAATAGTCAATTCGATGTTGCAACCGGTCAACAACAGTCGAATGATGTCAACGCAACGAACTGCAACGAAATCGATGGTCGAATCGAAACCCCGCGATGTCACCCACCAGAAATCAAGCGCATGAAGCGCACCTGGGAGATGTTCAAATGGAATGGTCGAAACTAGCTGCTCTGCACCACGGGCGTGCACCAGCTGCATGAAATCTGCTCTGCACTGTGGACTTGTGCATCAGATATCAAGCCGACATGCTGTCTGCGGCAGTGCCAGTGATGTGGTTGGGGGGGGTATGGGGGGCTCCCCCCCCAACTGCTAGGTAGCTTTCTTGCTCCGAAACCCATACCCCCCCAAACTGGCTAGCTAGCTTTCTTGCTCCGGTCATCAAGTAAGAAAAGTGTAGATTTTAGTGCCAAAATGACCATTTTATGGGCCAAAATGATCAAATTCGTTCAAATTTTCTCACACGTGCACAAAAATACGCATTTTAAGCCTTATTTTAGCATAATTTAGACCAAATTTTATACCCCTGTTTTTCACTTCTGGACCAATACCCCCCCCAAATCGGGGTACCCGGCTAGCTAGCTAGCTTTCTTGTGCCGGACCCCTCCAGCTAGCTAGCTTTCTTGCTCGGACCAACTACATCACTGGTCTGCGGTAGAGGGTACTGGGCCGATTGGGATTCGTGCACCGGGCCGAGGCCAAAGACAGTTTGGAGTGCCACAGCTGGATCCATTGAGAGCCTGTGGTATCTCAAGGCATCTGAACTGGTTGGGTAGACAACAATTGTGATTATTGATGCATATTCACAACTTTTTGGAAATATTTATTTGAGACGTGCATATTCAGTTCTGTCTGAGTCTCATATGAGGCGGGGAGGATGTTGTGACAACTTTGTGTGGGCTAATGTTGTGACTAGGCAGCATGTGAGCTTAGAACACTCACATGACTGATAACAGCTTATGAATGCCTATAATGTGTGATCTTACGTTGCATGTTCAGTTGCAGTGCAGTTCGGACTTGTGTATTTTGTGAATATATAAAATGTATCTTTCTTTCGTCGCGACACTGGGAGCCCGTTCCAGAGGTCCACGACGCGATAGTTAAAGTTCCAATAACAGTAGGTTCATTCATAACCAGTGTAGTTCCTGGGGGAGGGGGGTCCCCCCTAAGGTACACTAATTGCCGCGACCAAGGTACACTAGTACACTAACCGCCGCGCCAGGTACACTAACCGCCAAAATTTTTGCCCGAAATAGGCATTTTTAGGCCTAAAATGGGCATTTTTAGGCCCAAAATGGGTGATTTTTAGGTAGATGTTGTCAAAAGACGCCAAAATACCCTTTTTATGAGGAATTTTTTCCAAAAAAGGCCAAAAATCGGTAAAATTTTCTACCTCAAAAAGTGACTTTTTCCTGGATTTGGGTCTTCCCCCCTTCCCCCCAGGGAGGTACACTAACCGCCGCACGGAAAAAAGGGGTAGGTACACTAACCGCCGCGCCGGACCAAGAACTACACTGTTCATAACTGTCATCATGGAGGGGAACAGGCGTCCTCCCCAGCAGTGCTGTGGCTACTTTGACGGGGCAGGTACGGTACATAGGGGGTAAAATCCGGGGCGGGTTGGGGGTAGTGTACCTGGAATTATGGGGGGACTCAGTTTGGGGGAGGGGGAGATTTTTCGGGGCAGGTAGGGTACATACAAGTTTTTTTCGGGTGCCTATTTTTAGGTCCTATAAAGTACATACACGTATATCGCGCGCAGCGCGCAATTTTTGCACTTTTAAGGGTTTTCAGCTGAAATTTGGGCATTTTTGACCAAAAAATGGGCATTTTGAGGGAAAAAATCGGGGCGGGTAGGGTACCAACCAAACCAGAGTGGGACGGGCAGGGGGTAGTCAAACTGAATACACAACATGGGCTGGCCCTATGGGTCGTGGCTTGTGCTGCAGTCATGTGAGTGTTATGACTCACATCCTTGCCTGGTTGGCAAACATGGCCCACACAAAGTCTCACAACATTCCTGCCATAATATAAAAGTTAAGAACAAAACTGGATAGCCTAACCTAAATAAATGTTACTACAAAAATTGTGAATATGCATGCAATGATCACAATTGTTGTTGCCAACAGTAGGATGCACTGAAACACAGCTCTTCAATGGATCTAACTGACACTCCAACTGTATTTCACACTAGGCAGGTGGATCGTAGGCCAGTACCTATACACGAACAGTGATGGTGGTCAAGACAGGAGGCTCACTTGAGCTGGAGGGTGAGCCGAGAGCTCAGGCTGTACTCCATCCCGGACTGAGAGAGACCCTGGTCTCAAAAATAAAAAACAAGATAAATTCATTAATTCTGCTCAAAATCACAAGCTTAAATCTCATTCTTTGCACAT
>JASAMV010007810.1:0-16488 GCA_030248065.1 Rhynchonema sp. JSB1_4 | reverse complement strand
GAAAAAACTGAAAAAATGTTACGCAGAATTCATTAAAAGTTAATAAAAATACAACAAAGTTGGCTGCGCGCGTGAATGTTTGAACCCGCGGCCTTTCATCTTCAATGCTGCGCGTTATACCGCTCGGACATCGCTTCGCCAATCTCCTTCACAATCTTTACTACATATGTAACTACGCATGCATTGCTACATTGCCTGTTGTGCTTGCTGCTTGTGTGTGTGTGTGCTGGCTGCCTGCCTGCCTGTGTGTGTGTGTGCTGGCTGGCTGGCTGTTTGTTGTGTTTAATACATTGTGCGCTTTATGAATCAGGCAACTAGGTAGCGTGCACTAATGCATTATTGTGTGTGTCTGAGCGTCCATTATGGCTCTTTTTGAGCTGAAAAACATTTAACGTATTGGAATTAATGTATTTTTGACGTAACAAAAATTAAAAACACATATAACCGCTGATTTTGGCTTTAGAACCACACATTCTGTACAAAAAGTCATGGTCTGGAACCGTTGATACTAAAAGTTACGAACTCGGCGATAGCACCACCGTGTTTCTCGAGTACGAAAACCACATAAACAACTTTAATAGTTCTGGTAACCCAACTTTTCGGCGAAATTTTACTTCGGGAAGCACACTTTACATACAAAAAGTCGTGGTCATGGTCTGGAACCGGTCTCAGTCGTGGAGTTACGAAGTCGGCGATAGCACCATCGTGTTTCTCGTGTGCGAAAACCCTATATGCGATATTAACATTTCTGGTGTTCAGTAACGTCTGGGCCCTGACTACTCTTTTGTGGAAAAAAAAAAGGGAAAGAACGTTTTTACAAAAATGACAACTGTATCTTGCCCGCGATTGCGCGTGTGGGCACGCAGCGGGATGAAATTTTGTGTGGCCATTTTGGGGCACGGTATATACATTGTGTGCAAATTTGAGCTCATTCGGTTGAGTATTGTTGAAATAGCGCACGATCAAAATTTTCAGAAAGCGCACTATAGGGAATGAACCATATGTCGCTTAGCATTACCATGCTAGCTCCGATACCTTCTTTTGTGGGGAACTTTTTCGATTGGTCGATTTTTGGAAAACTTTTTGCTGGCTTATTGTACTGTGGTCAAATCAAGCCATAATACATGAGCTCCAAATGAGCGCGAGAAATACTGATTTGTCGAGAAGATTTGACGAATTGATTTGACCACAGTACTATAAGCCCTTTTTACTCCCTCAGATTAGAGCCCCCGAGTGCTTCATTCGGAAAGTTTCCGAATAGAGCCCCACTAAAGCTCTATTGATTGAGGCTCTGAGGATAAACGTGATCGATAGAACCGCCATCATCCACCATGCCTTTATCAAAAACACAGCCTTTCTAAATCAGACCTACGATAACGTGGACGGCACACTGGTATGGTTCGCAGACTACATGGGGTGCGTCTCTTACAAGATGGATAGTGGATGTAAAGAGATCATAGTCAGAAACGACGCAGGAGTTCTCACTGAAGCGCTTGAATGTTACTGCGTGGGCGATCGATGTACGCCACCACTGCCTCCACAATAGTGTCTAACGGCATATCCCTTGCTATAGCCCGTAATCAGACCTGGGTATTCGGTCCGTGATTAGACATACATACGAAACAATTTGAGTACGGAATTATTCCGCATACAGCAGTTTGTTGTTTTTGTTTGAATGATTTCCTTGTCGACTGTGCTCATCTCTATCTTGATATGACATCACTGATAAAATGTTGCTTGAAAGTTGAATGAAGGACATTTGCAGCGGCAAGAAAACCCAAACGGTCCAATGGTCAAGCCGAACGTGAAGCTCCCAACTTTTTATCCCCGTTTCGAGCTATGCGTTGAAATCAAAATACAGCCGACCTTTTCGTGAGTCTGTCGGTGTGGCACCGTCCGATAAAAGAGGATTGGACTTCCCAATTTTTTGCTGGCCAGCTTCAGTTGATCAGCCCACGACGTCTGAAGGCTGCAGTCTATTTTGTTGGCTGCTAATGAATCGCATAACAAAGTGTTAGCTGTTTGTACACAGCACCAACACGCAAGAAGTCAACATGCTGTATAAAAAAGTTTAGGTGATTCAGATTACTGTAGGTGGTATTTCTATCTGAATACGTCTTTTGCACAATGTCTGTCGGCGCGCGGGGGTGCCATTATTTCGATTGACGTCGCAAACCTGTCCGAAATTGTATTTAACGGGCCGTTGTATTTCAGTTTCATACTAACAAAAGCCCACTGTGAATTCGCTCAATAATTAGTGTTTTCGCCGCGCCCCTAATTCGCAATGTTGGCCCATTTCTCCACATTTTTTGTGCTGGCAGCGTCGCTGATGTTTCGTTCAGTCAGCACAACAGAATGCATCTCGTGTTATGGCGATTGCGCAGATCCGCAAAATCATCGTCACAGAGTGTGCGACAGCGAACCCAAAACCGCCTGCGGATCGTTCAAGGTACACGTGAAATATATTGAATTATCGTCACCATGCATATTTTAGATGTTGGTATCGGAGTTTTCCACTTAGCCCTCCCTCTCCCCAGAATAGACTCCTCGGTGCTCTAATTGGATCCATTACTGGCGATAGTATACCCGTTTGCGTTATGTTTTGGTTGCGTTACCGAGTTTAGAATAAACGGTAATGGAGAGTCACGCATCGTTAAAAATGGAGTAGAGCAGAGTCATAGTTAAGAATGCCTTGAAAGGTCACGCTCAGATACATATGACCGAAAACCAACAAAATGGCCATCTCTCAAAGTCTCAACAAACAAGGCTAGAAACGCCCAATTTTCTAGTTGAAGTATGCGAGATCTGTAACTGAACACGTTTCCACATAAGGCCACGGATGCCTCCAATTGGACATTTTTCTTCCATGCTAAAAAGCGCATTTTTCACTAATTTCCACTTGCTGCCCCGGGGTTTTAGTCGGAAAACCCGGTTGCATACAACATCTAATCTGACAGTCTCCCCATCCCCCTTTAAGGGACCTATCAGAAACATGCCGATATTCTAAATCAGGTTCACCAGCTCGTCAATGGCGCACTGGTGACGATAACCGACATTATGGGCTGTGTCAGTCCTTCGACCCGGACTCGATGTGACGAAAGCGTGTTCGTGAACGAAACGGATGGTAGTGAGACCCATGGGTTTAATTGTTATTGTCTGGGTGATGGTTGCCGGCCACCACTACCATAATAATGAATAACATGTTGATGATTGCCGAAGTATTCATATGTGTCTAAAGTATGTATTTGGAGCTCTGTATTCTATCTTAACCGTTTGTGTCAATACCTTGGTTACCGTGCCACGTGCTTCATCTTTCAATGTCACACCGTGACACCGACACTAATAAAACGGTATGAATGTTTTAAAGAAGCACATTTGTACAGATTAATCCAGAACAGACAGTTCTCATAAAGCTGAAACAATTCACCGAGACTGGAATAGTTGATCTGGAACACTCAACTAGCCAGAAAAACCATGCAAGTGCGTCGCAACAATATTGGAAACCTTTTTTGGTAAAGCTGGATCTTGGCGTCACTTTTCCATTCGGACAAGCGTTGAACCTTGTTCGAAATCGACATGATTTTGTTTTCGCATCAAAATTATTGTGCTAATTTGCTCACACAAATGAGGCACGCAAACGGTTAACGGCGCTCAGCTTACAAAAAAAATCGAACAAGTGTTAGCCTTGCGATAGGTTGCGATTGTCGCAGCAAATTGAAAGTCAAACACTGTAGCTTCAGACAAGTGGATTCAAGCGGGGAATACGTTCCCAATCGGCGAACTGCACAAAAAGTTTCAAATTTTGTTCTGACACCACAGCAAGACAAGAATTATTAACAATTTACAATTACATACCTGCCTGCAATTGTAACTGTAACCGTCATAATTATACTTTATTCTTTTTGCTGTATTGTCTGTCTAGTAGATGCGCCCCGAGCATGTCCGTCTGTGCACCAGCTCACTTGGGTGTTCACCTATGTACTTCCTTATCTTCTCGCTCCACCATCACCGTATAGTGCACACCGTCGCAATCGGCGCGCAGTTTCACTCCACCATTCAATTGCTCCAGCAGGATACAGTCGTCGCGGACAACCGTAAAGCCGATGTTGCTTCCGAACTGTGCTCGCATGGTCATCTCAATGTTGACCGCTTCAAACTGACTCAAACGCGTTCCTCCATTTAGGACATCGCATGCCGCAGTAGAGAGGTGCGCCTGCACGCAGTTCAAGACAGAAGTCACCTGATCGATCAGCAGCCAAGCCATACACTTGGCCGAACAACGATGTGCAAGCTCGGTGAGCGTCAATGTGATCAATGATTCCTCCACGCAGTAGAACTTGGCCGATTTCAGTTTGGGGCATTGACATAGACCTCCGATCAGCTGTTCGAGTGATTGGAAGACGGCCTGCTGACTTGATGCAACGTTGATGATTTTGAGCGACTGAAACGGGTGACGCATGTAAAATAATAAAAAAATAAAAAAAATACAATAGTCCAAAAAAATACGGATGGCGATCATCAGTTTCTGCGGTGTGTGTGTTTCTACGACCTAGGATGAGCTGCGGAAGAAATCTGTTTCTACACCACTCACCTCCAGTCCGCCAAACACCGCAGAGTTGACTGCAGTCAACAACGCAATCACTGACGTTGTCGATACGAATTCCAAATCAATGTTCTTCAACCGTCCTGATGTGAGCGTGTTGATAAAGTCGCATAGTTTGCCTTCCGAGGAGGTTATTCTGCTCAGCCGCAGTGATCGCAGGTCGTTGGGCGGATTTTCGATCAAAACGTCTAACACGCTAGCTTCATTCTTGTCGGACGAAAAATTGGCGTTCCATTTGCGCAGACGGTGAGTGAACGGTTGCCAGTCACTCGTTATCATACTCTCACCGTGTTCAACATTCACAGCCACATCGCCAGTTGCGTACAGGAGCGGCACAACGCGCTTGATCGACTCGCGGTCCCAGGCAATGCCCAGATGGATACGCGATAATCCAGCACGGTTCATCTCATTGCTGATCACATCAATGATCAGTCGTAAACCCTGATTGTCTGCAGGGACGTAAACCGTCATTGTCGAAATGCTGATTTCGGTAACGTTCAGAGCAGCGAGTCAGAACTGGGCATAATGTTCGACGTACCAGACACGACGAACGGCTGGTTCGCACGGTGTGCACTCGCTGCAATGCTGTCTGACCAACAGGCTCAACGCGGTCCAGTCGGTTAACAACCGAAAAAAACAAAAGACGAGCAAAAATCTATATGTGACGGACTTTTCGTTCCGTAGGCTGACGATAGTTACTAAGTTTGGTGATCGGATCGGTCCTGCTTTAAAATTATTGCTTTTTCGACCAAACAGACTTGCTGATGCCATGATTTACGGTCTGTGCTTATTTGTAGATTTGCGTTTTTTTTTTATCAGAAATGCTGCGCATGCTGCAACGTTGTTCGCTTTCAAAGTGTCAATGGTCCGGCTGCACGCTGATTGCGAACAACTCGCTGTCCGATTGTGCACGCAGTTTCAGTCCATTCAATTGAAGGAGTGCGATTCTGTGATCGTCCACGCGATTGAATACGATGTCCCGCCCAAATCGTGCGCGCATGGCTGACTCGATGTCGGACGTTGCAAAGTCAGACAAACGGGTGCAAACATTTCTGCGCTGCCCACCACAAACCGGTGGACGTCTTGAATGCAGTCGAAAGATGAATTTGCCTGATCTCGCTGTGGCCAGACTGAATACTGGGCCGCACAGTGATGCCAACTGAGTGGGCGTTAATGTGATTACGGGAGTAATGGAAATGGGGTATTCACAGTGGAGGTCGACAACAGTTAGGTTGGGATGGTGGTTGAATACGTTCAACAACAACTCCAGCGACTGGAAATCCGGAAGGTCAACACGTTGCGAAACGTCAGCGATTGCGATCGTCTGAAGCGGAAGCAGGTGCTTTGAGTCAGATTTGAATCGCTTGTAGCGAAGTTGTGTTTGTGGGAAATCAAGTTAAAGTGTTAAGACCGAGTCCTATTTGTCCATTGGGCTGTCCGCCGATCGGCCACTTTATACTTTGTCTCGTTGGTCTTTACTTTAACTTTACACACGACTTTACTTGACTTTATACACGCAACATTTTCTGAAGCGCTGATTGGCCGTTGGTTGGCGCACGAGCCAAGCAACACGCCAGAAAATGTTGCGCGTGTCGCAACGAAACAAAGTATAAAGTGGCCTGATGTGTATCACCTCATCCTACGACTTTTCTGTTTCATGTAAAAAAACCGACGTGGTTAACGCTCACGCTCGTCCTAAGAAGCGTATACACAGGGTTGGGCAAAAAAAACGACGGCGTTTTTTCTTAAAAAAACGACTTTTTTTAAAAAAAACGCCTGGGTCGTTTTTCGTTTTTTTAAATCCTGAATTTCTCTCTTTGATTTTCCTGATTTTTCAGGGAAAGTACCCTGATTATCAAGGAAAATCAATTTTTTGTCCCATTTTTTTTCAAAAAATTCTCGGCCAAATTTTACTTTGTCGAGATACGTCGATATACGGAGTTTGACTTTCAATGATGACCCCGGCCAAAGTTGGTCCCATGATGCGGGTCTGATATGGGATCTTAACAACTCGCTAGAAAAGGGTTGAAACCCGTTTATTTTGCCTCAGAACACATAGAATTACTTCATTTAACCACGTTTTATTCCCAACATGAGCGTTTTCCAATTTTTTGGGGGCATATTTTGGTCATCTGGGCGTTTTAAAAAAACGTTTTTTTTAAAAAAACGTTTTTTTTAAAAAAACGATTTTTTGGAAAAAAACGTTTTTTGCCCAACCCTGCGTATACATAACAAGTATCACACTTTAAACATCAAACCACGAACAAAGGGTCTAATTCAATGTTCAACGCACCTCCAATTCACTTAACACCGAGTTGTGGATGGCAGTTAGCAGTTTGATGACCCAGGTTTCCCTGCTCACCAGCATTCAAGCTGAAGTTCCTCCAGCCGGCCTGGTGTCAGTGCGTTGAGCAAGTCGCACAGCTTGACGGCGCTGGCAAATCCAATCCGAAGCGATCGTAAGTCGATCGGTGGATTCTGGATTAGAAATATCAAGTATCTCATCATTGCAAACGAATTCGAGAGCGTGCAGCCGACGCAATCGGTGTGTGAACGGCACCCATTCAACGGGCATCGATTGGTGATTGAGTTGAATGTTCACTGGCACATCTCCAGTTGCTTGCAAAAGCGGCAGCACGTAATTCAATCCATCCTGATCCCACGCGACGCATCACTCGTGTGCCAGCTCAACCACCAGATGCATGACAATTTGGCGAGCTTCACCTGACTGCTAATTCATGTCGATCACTTTTGGTGCGCCGGTGCGTTTGCCTGTTGCTTTGCGTCTTGGTTTTTTGCTTCCGTTTGTTGGTTGCGTGTTTTTTTGTTTTTTCCTGCCTGGCCGGCTTGAGCGGGCGGTCTTCTGCTTTGTCTGTTGCCTGCTGGCGCGTCTGTGCAGCAACAACCAATCGTCATGACCTGATCTCATAAGACTGATTTCCGCAGTGTTCACTCGCTCTTCAAGCAGTGAGTGAATCAGTCTTAGAGAGGTGATGACGATTGGTTGTTGCTGCACGTGATCGACGTGATTAGCAGTCAGATGAAGCTCGCCATTGTCATGCATCTGGCTGCGCGTCGCGTGGGATCAGGATGGATGAATTTCAGTTGCTGCCGCTTTTGCAGCGACTGAAATGTGCATGATATTCAACTCAATCACCAATCGATGTCCGTTGAATCGGGCCGTTCACACACCGATGCTGCGCTCTCGATTCGTTTGCAATGATGAGATACTTGATATTCTAATCCGAATCCCCGATCGACTTACGATCGCTTCGGATTGGATTTGCCAGCGCCGTCAAGCTGTGCGACTTGCTCAACGCACTGACACCCGGCCGGCTGAAGAAACTCAGCTTGAATGCTGGTGACCAGGAAACCTCGGTCATCAAACTGCTAACTGCCATCCACAACTCGGTGTTAAGTGAATTGGAGGTGCGTTGAACATTGAATTAGACCCTTTGTCGTGGTTTGATGTTTGAAAGTGTGATACTTGTTGTGTATACGCAGGGTTGGGCAAAAAACGTTTTTTTGCAAAAAATCGTTTTTTTTAAAAAAACGTTTTTTTTAAAAAACGTTTTTTTAAACCGCTCAGATGACCAAAATATGCCCCCAAAAAATTGGAAAACGCTCATGTTGGGAAGAAAACGTGGTTAAATGAAGTAATTCTATGTGTTCTGAGGCAAAATAAACGGGTTTCAACCCTTTTCTAGCGAGTTGTTAAGATCCCACATCAGACCCGCATCATGGGACCAACTTTGGCCTGGGTCATCATTGAAAGTCAAACTCCGTATATCGACGTATCTCGACAAAGTAAAATTTGGTCGAAAATTTTTTAAAAAAATGGGACAAAAAATTGATTTTCCTTGATAATCAGGGTACTTTCCCTGAAAAATCAGGGAAAATCAAGGAAATTCAGGATTTAAAAAAAACGAAAAACGACCCAGGCGTGTTTTTTTTTAAAAAGGTGGTGTTTTTTTTAAGAAAAAACGCCGTCGTTTTTTTTTGCCCAACCCAGTGTATACGCTTCTTAGAACGAGCGTGAGCGTTAACCACGTCGGTTTTTTTACATGAAACAGAAAAGTCGTAGGATGAGGTGATACACATCAGGCCACTTTATACTTTGTTTCGTTGCGACACGCGCAACATTTTCTGGCGTGTTGCTTGGCTCGTGCGCGACCAACGGCCAATCAGCGCTTCAGAAAATGTTGCGTGTATAAAGTCAAGTAAAGTCGTGTGTAAAGTTAAAGTAAAGACCAACGAGACAAAGTATAAAGAGGCTGATCGGCGGACAGCCCAATGGACAAATAGGACTCGGTCTTAACAGTTTAACTTGATTTCCCACAAACACAACTTCGCTACAAGCGACTCAAATCTGACTCAAAGCACCTGCTTCCGCTTCAGACGATCGCAATCGCTGACGTTTCGCAACGTGTTGACCTTCCGGATTTCCAGTCGCTGGAGTTGTTGTTGAACGTATTCAACCACCATCCCAACCTAACTGTTGTCGACCTCCACTGTGAATACCCCATTTCCATTACTCCCGTAATCACATTAACGCCCACTCAGTTGGCATCACTGTGCGGCCCAGTATTCAGTCTGGCCACAGCGAGATCAGGCAAATTCATCTTTCGACTGCATTGTGGTGGGCAGCGCAGAAATGTTTGCACCCGTTTGTCTGACTTTGCAACGTCCGACATCGAGTCAGCCATGCGCGCACGATTTGGGCGGGACATCGTATTCAATCGCGTGGATGATCACAGAATCGCACTCCGGCAATTGAATGGACTGAAACTGCGTGCACAATCGGACAGCGAGTTGTTCGCAATCAGCGTGCAGCCGGACCATTGACACTTTGAAAGCGAACAACGTTGCAGCATGCGCAGCATTTCTGATCAAAAATAAACGCAAATCTACAAATAAGCACAGTGATGCCAACTGATGGGCGTTAATGTGATTACGGGAGTAATGGAAGTGGGGTATTCACGGTGGATGTCGACGACACTTAGGTTTGGATGGTGGTTGAATACGTTCAACAACAACTCCAGCGACTGGAAATCCGGAAGATCAACACGTTGCGAAACGTCAGCGATTGCGATCGTCTGAAGCGGAAGCAGGTGCTTTGAGTCAGATTTGAATCGCTTGTAGCGAAGTTGTGTTTGTGGGAATCAAAGCGAAGCCGTTAAGAGTACTGAGTCCTATTTGTCCATCGGGCTGTCCGCCGATCAGCCACTTTATACTTTGTCTCGTTGGTCTTTACTTTAGCTTTACATACTACTTTACTTGACTTTATACACGCAACATTTTCTGAAGCGCTGATTGGCCGTTGGTCGCGCACGAGCCAAGCAACACGCCAGAAAATGTTGCGCGTGTCGCAACGAAACAAAGTATAAAGTGGCCTGATGTGTATCACCTCATCCTACGACTTTTCTGTTTCATGTAAAAAATTTTACGTGGTTAACGCTCACGCTCGTTCTAAGAAGCGTATACACAGGGTTGGGCAAAAAAAACGACGGCGTTTTTTCTTGCAAAAAATGACCTCTTTGTTAAAAAAACGCCTGGGTCGTTTTTCGTTTTTTTTCAAATCCTTAATTTCCTTCTTATTTTCCCTGATTTTTCAGGTAAATTAATCTTATTATCAAGGAAAATCAATTTTTTGTCCCATTTTTTTTCAAAATTCTCGGCCAAATTTTACTTTGTCGAGATACGTCGATATACGGAGTTTGACTTTCAATGATGACCCCGGCCAAAGTTGGTCCCATGATGCGGGTCTGATGTGGGATCTTAACAACTCGCTAGAAAAGAGTTGAAACTCGTTTATTTTGCCTCAGAACGTTGAGCGTTAGGGAGTACGGGCGTAAAAAAGGTGGGAAGCTGCCTGCGACGATCCAGAAAGGGTCTAATTCATGTTCGCCCAATTCCTCGAGTGTGGATGGCAGTAGCAGTTATGCCGAGGTTTCTGGTCCCGCATCGCTGAGTTTCTGCCGGCCGTGTGGGCGGAGAGGCGCGGCGCGGAAAGAGCACGAGGGCGGAGAAAACCCCCCACAGATCTAGGAGCTCAATTTATACACTTATACACTATGAACTCTATCCCGCCCAAGCCGGTCCCAGCGGTTGCTCGTTCAATATGACCTACTATGTGAACTAGAGCACAGCGCCGGCCGACCAGCCAGTTCCGGACGACAAGAACAATTCCCAAAGACACTCAATTAAATGCAAGTACATGGTTTTCGGTGAGACTTTGTGTCAGGCAGCACATTCTACATTTTATAGTTGTTGTTATCGTGCGATGTACCTGTGCAGTGGTGCTGGTCGTTGTGTCATACGACTTGCTGCGTTCCGGCGGCGGCTGCACCCGCAGCATTGCCTGCACGGTCTCGTTGCTCGCTGTGAGTCCGTGTTGACCGAGTGCCGAGCGTATCAATCGATTCAGCACCAGGTCGGTCACTTCGCGATCCAACTGCGCCGAATTCAGCTCCGATTCGCCCGCGTTCGAACGACTTGTACTGTAATTTTAATTGGTGATGCGAATGGCAACGAAAACTCGCTGAAAATTCAACTGGCTTGACGTATACAAACAGTTTCAATAATTGTCCTCAAATCCATATTCTCAAACAAACAACCAGGTCCAATGCCTACCCCAACCGCACAATACAATCACGTTTCTCGTCCATCCCCGACTGTTCTTCGTTCAAACGTGTAAACGGAGCACCAGATCATCATCATCGCCATGATGCGACGGACACAAAAGAATGGCGAACCAGTCACTTGATCTGCCTCACTTACCGAATGAACTCCGAGTAGACATCGAACAGTTCATTGTAGGTTTCGCGTGACGTCACGAGCGCAACGTGCTGCTGTCCACCGTCAGCCTCACTGCCCGAGACCGGCACCTGCAAGTCGGCTTGACTGACCGGTTTTGGTGCGTAAATAAACAACACGAAATGATACTCTCGATTTCGGGGCACCATCTTATTTCTCTTTGCCCCACTGACGCGTGTCTTGTGTCTGTGTGCCCTCTAGGCATCGGAGTCGGCGTCTTTACGGACATCCGACACTAGCCGATCCCCAGTATCCTCCACGTTCCTAATGTTCACACATGTTTACGATCAAACATCCACATGCCGAAGGGTTAAAAAGAGTAAAATCGAAACCAGTGACATAGTCGGTCCGTAGACAAAAAAACACTTTGGTTCTATGCGTATAAACCACTTTTTTGGTTAGACGACCGGATCAAGAATAACGTAGCCAACTGTCAGGCGGGAGGAATGAGCATTACCACCATCCCAAATGCCCAACTGACCAATTGCACGGAGCTGTTGCTCGGCGGTTGACTGCCGCCCCGCTGTATCATGTGCTCGACATTGTCCAACATTCCGTTCAACGCATTCGCTACTGCTGCAGCGCCCGTCGCGGTCAGCTCGGGTGTGCTCGCGCTGATTTGGCTCACTGCCAAATTGCGCGCGTTCTGTTGCTGATCGGCCGTGCTCAGCGGATGGAAGGCTGCTGTTGCTGTTGCTGATGATGATGCACTCGCTTGGACACCTGCAAGTGGACATTTGGGCTTGGGGGGACATTTGTGTGCGTGCTTGTTGACGGGAGCTACTGCTGCGCGAGATTTTCTCTGCGATGAGTCTTCAGAAAGTGAATCTATAAATTGCACAGCGAACGATAGGTTGGTTGTCAATAAAAAAAGGCAAAGGCGTTCCGCAGAATTTAGGCTCCGCGAGGGACCTACCAACAACCCGTTGCCGGTGACTCTAATGGATAGGTGCCTGTTACCCGCAGCAATTGCTGCTTCCCATTTACCGACCCTTCTCAGGGATGGAAGGCTGGGTTGACCCACGACACCACTTTGATGTTGCTCCGTCCGCTGGGGCTTGATCCCAGAACTAACCAGGCCAAACACTGCTTAGCCTGCCAGATCGGACGGGGTACACACGAGCAAACGTGGTATGGGTGTCGTCAATCTGCCCATGACTTCCCAATCACAAGTTGATTGATTGATTATTTGCCAACGTTCGGTTGTCGTGGTCTCATTGTTGACTGAAGATGTCCGACAGATCTTCTGCGCATTTGATCGGGTTACGCCACAGATCGATTGGGCTCGTGGATACGGGTCGGCTTTTGCAACGAAACAGATGTTCGACCGTGTCAGGCTCGGTGTAGCATCGAGGGCACACGTTTTGTATGTTTGGGTCGATGCGATTGCGATATGAGTTCAGCATGCGGCAGTGCCCACTGCGTAATTGCGCCAGGGTGCATCTTGTACGCCGATCCAGCGACTCTTCTTCTGGGTTGATGTCGGGTGGTTTGGTGCCCAGGACCCGATTGACGCTGAGTGCCGCCTTGTCCTGGGAGACGAAGTCGGTGTGGATCGCTTTCAGCGTTTTGCCGTAGTCGTACTTCTTCTTCGTCATTACGGTGTTGCGTTGTGAAGCTTCCGCGAATTTGGACTGAAGAGTAGGTCGACGTTTGGCTTTCGTGTGAGGGTCGGATGTCGTATCGTGGCAGGGATGTTCACGAAGTTGCGCTGCTGCCAGGAATTGCGCGCTGACCATGTCGAGATGGCGGTTGACAGTCAGCTGCTTGCACTCTTGGTGAAGGTGGTCTGTATTTGACATCAGATGACAGCCGGAAATGACCCTCAACGCGGCATTTTGGGCTGGCTGGATGCGGTCAATGCCGTTCTTGTTCGCGGTTGGTTTCCATACCGGCGCAGCGTAGTTTATTATAGACTTGCTGATGGCATTGAAGGTGACATTGAGGGTCTCCTTGCTTTGTCCCCAGCTAGTGCCTGCCAGCGCCTTCAGGATCGAGTTGCGCGATTGTACCCGCGACCGAATTGACTCGCAATGGCGTTCGAATCTGATGCCTGGGTCGAATACGCCTGCCCAATCACAACTTCACACAGTGAATATTCCACGTGGTAACAGAAATTCATGTCCAAATGGATGCACCATGTAGACGGACTGCATTGATGCAATCAACACACTCTATCGACAGAAAATGCGTTTCGCGAACCGCGGAGCGCACGCAGTCTTCTACATCCCAGCTGCCAGAGCCACGTTGTCGGCCAACACCCAACTTGTATGCACTTTCCGAATCAGGCATCGGGCTTGAAAATCTTCCAACGGTACCATCAGAGCAGGTACAGCTTGGATGTTGTTACGAATCGATCAAACAACTCAACACGAACTGTGCGCTTTACGGATCAGGCAACGCGTGTGTATCAATCTCCAAAACGCAACTAATCTTCCAACCACAACCAACTAACCAGTGCCGGTCGATTCAGTGTCCTCAACAGCCGCGCTATCACTGACTTGTGTCTCGCTTTCCTTCGCTTCGATGGCGTCCAATGACTAAAAATAGCTATGGTATCGTCAAAACGCGAAAGTGCCAGGTGCAGGCCAGTGCTTTTGTCGTCCAGGAAACTACCTGCCCTTCGTGCAAGCACAGCAGGCTGGATGGCTGCCATGCAACACACGTGGGATGCCTACAAACGTTGCACGAAAGACGAGCAGTTGCGTTGACTACTTCAGTGTAAGCCCAGATGCAGCTCTCCGATCAACACGACCAGACTGCATACGGCGGCAGGCACAGACCAACCTCATCAGCCGCCCGGTGCCCCTGCGCCTCGTCAGTGTCGTCATTGGTGGTGCTCAACGATTTCGTGGTCGTAGTCGGCGTGCCCCATTGCTCATCGGTTGGTGCCAGGTGCTCGTCAGACAACACTGACAACGACTGTAGCTGTTGGTCTTCGGGGACAACGTGCAGCGCACTGCTGCCGCCACTGCCTGCAATCATGATAATGGTGACGTCTGTCACTGTGCCAGCAAGGCCATCATGAAACCAACTTGATGGCATCGACGGACAGAAAGAAACGTGATTGCTAGGCGCACAGCGATGGCTTCAACAAGCGCCGCGAACTTTGTGCGTGATCATGCAACTTTTCGGCTCTTAAGTACTCTATGCAGTGACCGAAAATGATGGTTACCGTCGCGACCATATCACGACAAAGAGGGTTTCAAAAAGCAAAACATCCTGCACGTTTTCAAGGTACACATACAACGAATACACACAGCCCCGCCCATCCATACCGATTGTGTTCATGCTTGTTGCAGCCGATTGTACCAGCGAGCAACTGCTGGCCTCGGGGGTGGTCGACTCCGGTATACAACGCTCGGCCACACCGTCGTAGATACGGGAACGGGCAAGTAGATTTTCGAGCGATGCTGTTTGATGCTGTAATTGGGAGTTGGGATCGGACGTGAGTGTGCTTGGGAGCCCAGATTCCGATCCCTAATTGGGAGTGGATTGGACGCGTCAGTACTGTCAGCCCTTTACATAGCAAGCAATGCGATCACATCACTACGGCCACAGTAACTGTTACGCTGTAATGCAACAGCGGTGAGTTTTGCCCGTTTCGGCCTGTTTTCACAGACGGGCGAGGTGCCAGGCCTCGTCGGTGCGAACACCTCAGGCCAATGACCTCCAAAACAGACCTCGAGCAGATCTTGTTGCTCGAGTAAAACAGCACTGCTGCGCACAAAAGTGCAAGCCAGCCAGTGAGAGAGAGCAAATCGTAAACTCAAACAGCCGTGCTGCGAGCGCGCGAAACGTATAGGCAAACTACGCCAACATGGGCCCGATTTCTAAGGTGGTGTGTATTCAAAACGAATAGAAAGAGAAAATCATTACGCTCCATTTTGTATGCTTCAACGTGTAACATTTCCCAAATCAGCAGCCACCTATGAATGTTTCACTATTCTGCCAGCTGCGAAATCGGGCTCGTGTTGGCGTAGTTTTCCTTTATATGGGGGCTCGCTCAATTGACGATGTACATTAACCACATTAATATAAGCCGACGCCTCGTCCATACCTGCAACGACTCAGCACTGGCGGCCTGATTGCTGGCAGCGACCGAGTGCGCGTTTGCGTGATGTTGCGCTGACGGATCGAACAGATTGGTGGTCGACATCGACTTTTTGTTCACGATGTCCGTCGGTGTCGGGCAGCCACCGGCCGTCGCGCACGACGCACTGGTCGTGTTGGCGGTCGACGTTGCACCAGTGCCTGTACACATGCTCACTCATGATGTTTTAATGATTGATGCAAGACTGCCACGTTTGTGAATGGATTGGCAGGGGTCGGCCAGACAATTTTTTCCCCACAAAAATAGCCTGTCCTCTTAGTGATAACCACGTATTATTGAGTTGGCGCCGACGCAATAAACTAACTAACCCTGGAGGGCTAAAGCCGCAGGAGGTTATAGTCGGTAAAATACTACAGTGGAACCATCTGACTTTGCACAATTTCCCAGTCAGCCCCCCCCCCGTGTGGAAAGCTGCATGCAACTGGAAAACTCCCGTGGCAACAGGCTAGTAGAAGTATCTCTAAAAACGTCGCAAAGCAGCCTCAAGCGAGCGCAACAAAATGGTTTATTGCGTATGCAAGTTTGGTGCACGACGTTAGCATAAACCATGTTTGACCAGTGCCGTACCTTGTGACGATAATTGTCGACTAACGGGCACGGCAGCGCTGATCGTTTGTGTGCGTCTATTCGACGGCCAGAACAATTTCGGTGCATCGCTCACTTGTCCACCACCAGCACCAGTCGGCACTTTGCTGCTCGAACTGCTGTAGTAGGACGTACGCGACCGACCTGTGTGCACAGTTTGCATATTGACATCGCCATCACGACTAATTGTATTGTCGTCAACATAAACGGCCAAAGCAGCCCTACACGAGCGCGGTGAAATATCTGCATGACATTAGCGACTGCACTGACCAGATGAATGTAAGCCCTGTTTGCGCATGAAAGTGTCACGTACCCATTCTGACGGCAAACACGAAGTACGACGATTGAACAATACGTAACTGAACCACAT